>KZ808679.1:30899-45824 GCA_000696205.2 Oncopeltus fasciatus | reverse complement strand
TATACGCTACAAGGAATTTTATAAGCAAAATAATTTAGAAGCTAATTATTATCTCAATCATGTTTATTAGTAACTCCATGGTTACCACCAAACCAGATTACGATGGAATCGCTAATTTCTTAACGAATTTTCGGGATATTAGGTCAAAGGTAAAGCATGTTCCATTCTAAAATATATATTTCAATAGGTGTTAAATATCATTGTATATGTTTATTTTTATAACAAATTCACGAAAAGCACACATTAAGGAACATTACTATTACTATTACTATTATTAGAAACATTACTAGATAGATGAAGAGACCCCCAGAACAATTCCTAGCCCGATTGTCTAAGAAATTCATGTTCCTGTCTTATAAATTCGAATATAGCAATTTACTTCTGTTTCTGTCCAACTAAAAGAGATTCCTGTGTAGTGGGCCTTATTATTAGATAAGGAACAAGGATGTGAACCCATGTCCGGTGAAAAGAGACGTCCAATGCTCCAAGGATGATTTGCTTTTTGCCTTTTGAAAGAGGCACCACCCCTAATGGCCAGTGTGCCCTTGGTCCCGCAGCGGTTGGGCAAATCTCTGGGGGAACCACGCAGTTCCCGATGACACCACGGTCAAATGTCTTAACGCAGCTTTCTCCGTGGCTGATTCATGACCGGAATCGTCTGGCCTCTTTATGACTCCCGTTCTCAATTTTTGTTGCTTAAATGTCTCATTTCAAGCACTAAGTATTTAAGAGTTCCAGCAATGGTGAATAGTTACATGCATATAAACAATTATATAGTCGATCTATGTGTACATTTTATAATAATAAAGTTTAAAATCATCTTGAAACCTGGAAATAACAACAACCAATACCAAGGGTAAAGAAACAGGTAGAAGAATCATCAATATGGAATTGAAATACAAGGATCGGAAACTATGGAGAAGTTACACGTTACAGTGATAAAGAATAGCGGAAACGAAAAAGAAAATTCCTTTTTTTACGAATATTGTATAATGCATAATAAATACCAAATAATGTAAAGCTAAATATCCGTAACGCAATGAATCAGCTATAATTTGTTACATTCCAGGAACACGTATTAAATTATTTTAATATATGAAAAACAATCTTTAAAGACTTTCATATATTAAAAAGTATCCGCTTCTTTACATTAAACTTTATTTATTTAACAAAACAATTTATTTACTTGAATAGCACAAATTATTTATTACTGATCGCTTAGACAACCACTCACTTATTTTTCTTTATTTTTCCTCTTCGTGCTTTTCAACGCCTTGGTACTGCATCAGCCTATTAGTTACTGTCCCTCGCCAGAATCTCCAGATCCTGGAACTTTTTCTTCCCATTTGTCCCAATTTGGAAATAAAAAAATCTATCTGTCCCAGCCAGGACTCGAACCTGGATCTCCTGCTATCCGGGCCGGCGTCAGGTTCGACTCTTGGCTGGGACAAATAGATCTTTTTTTTTTTTCTATTCTCATTAATTGTTTAAAATTTAAGTGGGATAATAAACCACAACCAAATAAAATATTTATTTGGATCCCTATCTTGATTCATTCTTCGCCAATGCCCATTTGAGCTGACGCTTTTCCATAATTTATCTCAGGGAGGAAATTTGGCAGCACTTCTCTCATAGTCCCATCTCAGCAATTTCATATCCATCGACGTTAAACTTCAGCTTTTATCCTGTGGTACACAACTTTCAGCTTCCTACAAAAACTGATTAATATACAATTTTGAATTATTTCTTACTCTTTATTTTATCTAGTGGGAGGTCTGGTAGTACACATTATTTACTTTTCTAACTTTGATGTTTTCTAATTTTGAAATTATTTCTTCCACTTTATCATTTCTGCCAACAATTGTGCAATGATATCTGAACTATTCAAGTGTTCTTATAACTTGCATGATTTTGGTATTTAGTCTGGCACTCATGAACGTCCCTTTTCTAACAAGCCTCACCACCCATTTCAGAGATCAATGAGTTCTTTTTTACCAATTTTTATAATTTCATCTTTAAAAACTATATAAGATATTATAGCTCAGTTTCACTCATTTTTCCACGAGAAACTCTTGGATTCCGCTCTGTTTTCGTTTTCTCTACAACTTTGGTTTTTAGTAGCAACAATACTTTGAAGATATTTAGGGGAACATTTTTGGCTTCTAAAGCACCCCATATCTCATTTCTAGAGAGTTGAAGGCTGCTTTGAGCTCAAGGAAAGCAAGTTATACATTCTTATTAATTTCCCATGATTTTTCTATGATCAAGAGTAAGGAAAAAATATGATAATTTGTTTACCCTCCTGTTTTTCGTCTTTCCTCTTTCGTCTTCTTCGCCATTCTTTCTCGTTGTAACGTGCATTTAGATTCCTCTGCCTGTTTCTCTACCCTGGGTAGCATCTGCTGTTTGGGTATAGGATTGAATTACATTACCAAATCATAGTTGTAGTATGATGAATACAATTATTCATTAACCTTATAAATATAAAAGTAAATATACTGTCTTTATTGACACTCACACTCCTTTTTTAAGTCTGCTATCTTTCTCCTTCCTGTCCAGTTTTATGTCATCCCTGCTTTCCTTCTTGTTTCATTACAACCAATGATATCTACATGATATGATTATTTTTCCACCATATTTGTTATTCTTCTACGATCTTTTCTCCGCAAGACATTCCAATTTAAGTAAGTCCTTAATTGCGACATGTCGTAACAGTTGATTCCTTCCTAATCCGAGACTCGTGGTTGTAGTGCTTTGAATCAGATATCTTCTTATGAGTGATTAGCCCAGTAAGAAGAATCTCATTAAACTTTGGATTACGGTGAGGCACCAGAACCCTATCCTGAAAGGATTGCTTCCTTAAGGACCCACTTTCTCTCATTTGTTCACTGACCCAGACCACCGTAGGGATTGGTTACCACCACCCTGGATTGAGACACTGATATGTTTGGCATAGCAAGACGCGCCACAGGCAAGGAGGAGTAGAGAAGAAGAGGCTCATTAGATAGTTACTGCTATGTAAGTCGCAACATTCCCTTCGAAATAAAATATAAAAATTAATTAGTAGTTCAATATGCTCGTAGCAGACAATGATTGTTCGAAGAGTAAGCATATAATGGGAAAATATTTAAAATTGGATATTTATTATTAAAGAAGACGTTTATCTCATCATTATTACTGAAAACATTCACCAGAAAAGTAACTGTAATAAATGTACACACTACCATGTGATAATTCCTTGAAGATTAAATAAATCAACAATAGCTTAAATCACTAAATGTATACGATCTTTAGAAATTTATTTTACATACTATTCTTTATACGAGCGAAAATTTCTATAAAATTGATTTAATTTAGTGTTACATTGAAATATTCGTAATTTTAAAAATTGTACTTATTTTTTTCAATGTTTTAGGGCGATGCTCAATGGAGTAATTGCTTCCAGTTTTTTGTTATATGTTGTGTTAAATATATATTTTGTTAGAAGTAGTAAATGAATTATGGCTTATTATTATCAAAACATCCATTTATGAGTGTAATGTGATAAGTGGTCATTTGCAATATTCATATATTGCTACTTTCCTATAAAATATTACAGAGATTACATCAGAACTATTATCTTATTGGATATGCTTCATTATGATTCAGTTGAGGCGGTCAATTATCCATGACTGCTAGCGTTATTGAAGTACTTCATTCGTGACTTAAAAATAATAAATAAACAAGTGGAAATTTAAAATAATGATTCTCAAGGCTTTATAACGTTGGTTGCTGCTTGAATACCGGATTCACTATGACTTGAAAAAAGAAGAAAAGATATAAATGACGAAATTAGAAATGACGGACCCATGAAATGGATAACCTTGATCCCTAGATAATAATCATTCATAAAATGATTTACCATCGCTAGAGTTAAGATGTAGATAACAGATATTAATAATTTAAAAAAAAAACCTGGAGCATCCACCAGATAAAAAAAATTATATATATAATTTTTATTTATTGGGCCATATATTTAGTTTCCAATATAGAATTGGTAAAGGTGCTCACATATATTTCGTAAGCAGCGTAATGGTTCCTGCGTGAATAGCTTAATTCCGTTAAGGGAAGCTGTTTAAAAAAAAAAATGGTATTAGCGTAAATCATTGTCTCAAAACTTTGTAATAGTTAAATACAAATGAATGAAACATATGTTCTCATAGGTATCGAGTCATTATTTTCAAGCTATAGTCGTCATTATCTAGCTTGATCGCAGTGATCACCTTCTATCCTGATCCACAGTCGTGCTCAACGAGTTCAAATCACGTTTTCTCTTTATCATAGAAGTAATTTGTTCTATATAGATCACATTTTGTAATTTTAATTTTTTTTATGATCATTTATCAAAATGCAAGCAAAACAATATTACTTCAACTCTACTAACAACTATAACAATGTATAGGAGTAAAACAATCCAGCTATTAAATATAACAATCTTCATTATAATAACGAAGAACAAAAATAATTTTAGTCGGGTTAGAGAAAGAAATATTGTCGCAATTTGATTAGTCTCAAAAAGATTCATTGATTCAATAACAAAGTAGGGGGCGCCAGGGTAGCTCAAGGAACCCGTTAGGGTATCCGGGTGTCGCAATCCTGACGCTGCGAGTTCAAATCCCGCCCAGGGCAAGCTTTTATCTATAAATAAGGACTTGTCCTGAGTCATGTGACGTTTAGAATGGGGTGGTAAGAAGCAGTAAGTGGTTGAAAGAGAGACTAACATTGAAAAAAACAAAGTCTGCCATTGTCAGGTACCATATGGGTTGAAAACAAAAACAAATTTGCAACTTTAGGAAACAACATAAACTTGACAATAAGCTAATAATATCATACACTAGTCTGAAGGATTAATGTTATCTAACCGTAATTCATAAATTTAAATTTAAAATGTCAAATTCACAATAAATGAACGAAATAAGAAAAATAAAACCTCTAATTATTAATAAATAACAAAAAGGTTCTGTAAATTTAAAACAACTTTCAAACATCATTATATATAATAATTTTAATTTATAATNTTCAGAAAATAATAATACTCTCTTAATGGAAACTTTAAAAAGCTTATGTAGAAGTTGTTTAGTATCTTATATCTTACTTCTACATATGTATCTGGTCCACCTTCAGTGTTAACAATTAGGTCTTATGAGTAATATTTTTTCCCGAAGCATATAGTAAATTTTATTTTAAATAATATTTTTTTCTTTTTATCTCCTAACTCCTCTTTCAGTCAAAGAATCCAGTAAAATTAATCTCTTAAAAAAAATACTTCAAAAGTAGATTATGCTCTTTACTTTAGTGCATTGACAGTTTTCTATATAAACAGAAAATATATTTCCCTTAACTGGAGTGGTTCTGGGCAAGCTTTTATTTTTCGATATATGATTGCCCAGTGCTAGACACTTTACTCCAAGAGCCAGGATTGGGAGACCAAAGCAGATCCCATCGGCAAAATCAGCGCCCCTTCTCCATAACTATCATACCTTCCATAATCCGTCTTCATTGGTTTCTGCAAACCACGACTCTTATACCTGACGCACCTGACCAACCCACAGAATACAAACGCAATTGAATACAGACAGTGACAGATAACACATGTATTCGGCCACGAGGATGGATCATTTCCGAAAGCGCTCGCCTATATTCATTGGCAGTTTTAATAACCCTTTAGATTATTTACCCCTTCTCCAGACCTTGCCGAGACAAGCCATCCTCCCCAACTTCCATCTGTCTTCAGTTAATTCGGCCGTGAGAAATAAGTACGTCTGAAGCTACATCCCTATTGTGCAATGGAGTTGATCCCCACAAAACGAATCTTGCTGTTTTGAGTTTCCTTTTACCTACCTGACGTAGTTTAACAACGTTGGATGACGGCAGAGCTCCCGTCATCTCGCCTATTCAACTAGCCAGGAAGGAGTAAGCCACTCGACTATGGGATGTTCCCTCCCATAGACCGTATCGCGTATATTTCGGGGCTCCTCTATCCCCACCATGATCCTCAAGCAGCCTTTCTTTGACTCACGATGTCTAAAAGTCAAAGTCATGCACAATCAAGGGAAATCGTTGTCACGCAGTGACAGAATCCGGAACGTCTATTACAACAGCCTCGACGGTTCGTGGCGTTTTATGCCAGATAGACGTCAAACCTGCCAGATACGAGTAAGGTCTTCTAAAGGCTGAATAATATTACTAATGTGAAAATATTCCCGTTCGAATATGCTCTGTAACTAGTGAACGCCAATTGTTGTTATTTAACTATTTTCTACACTCTTAAGAATGCAACTATTTCGAACTTTGAAGGCATATTAAAATTAATCCATTGGGTAAGATATAAAGAGTTTGAAAATTTCAAAAAAATACTTTAAGAGACATTAACACACACACACACACACGTATATATATATATGTGTGTGTGTGTGTGTGTAATGGGATGAAGTTATTCAATTTAAAAAATCCCATTAATTTATTTATTTCCCTTTAACTTTGTACTTTGAAGATAATAAGTGTGCCTTTAGACATAAGTTCTGAGCCCAAGAATCTTCCATACGAGAGTCTAGAGGCTAAATGTTTTTTTATTTTTGTATAACTATCATACACACGACATAATTTATAATATTCCTAAACATTCAGAGTTATAAAGGATAATTTTTTCTTTTTTTTTTTAGTAGTAGTAACCAGTAAACAGATGTTTCGTCCGATTTACTGATATAATCGACGAAACAAACCATGATCTAAGTATTTCTACTTATCCCTTACTTATTATTATAGTGTAGTCTCATTTCGGAGAAAAGTTAGTTTCTTTTTTTCCTCTTTATTTTGTTCTAATACTTAAAGTTTGTCTTCCTTCTTACTTTATAAGAGTTTGGCATCAGTTTTGTATAAATACATGCAATTTTAATTAAATTGGAGTAATTGTAAAGCCTTTTTACCTAATATTTGAAATTTTTGCCAAGGTTACTTACTCCTCTGGCCAGGATTCTAGAAATATTATTTTTGAGCAATTACTCTTCATCGCCCACGTATCATTCTATTTATCTTTTTTATTTATTTTATATTAAATCATTAATGTCACTTTATGACTTATTAGATAAATGCCTTTTCAGCCAGAATACCGGTCCCACATAACCTATCCTGCCTTTCAGAAACGATGAACCCACGGATTCGCCACTAGAACAAAGAATGGGATTTCCACGCTGGGAATCGGGTCGGCTATTGGGAAATGGAACACACCTCTTTCGGCAACCGGAGGTGGAGAAAGATGTGCTAATGAGTTTAATTTATTAAAGAATTACAATAAATTAATTTAAAGTAATATGTGCGTGTTCTAAAAATCAGCAATGTTCCTAGCCAGGTGCATCGGCCTTGAAGCTTGCAATGCTTCCATTAATTACTGTTTAACATTTTCAGGATTACTATAATTTACACTAGCCACCGTATTCGGTGGGAACCATGTTATTATCCATATTCACATAAACCAAATTACTTCGAAAGCACAAAATTATAGAAAGACTTTTTCATTGTGGTTATATACTACCTAGTTAGCTCATTTTACGTCTAGCCGGTACAGGCTATAAATAAAATTCACGGTTTTGTTATTTATAGTCATAATTATAAAAATAATTTACGGTCATTTACGCTCTCAGATTTTTTACTTATATTTTATTATTCGAAACCAGTGCAAAGTTGTTATGAGCTCCTTTTTTCCTTAACTCATCTAAGTTATCGGTCATTATAAGGACATAAAATGAATCTCTTATCAAAAGCACGTGCAATTCGATATGCATATTAATATTTAAATAATAATATAAAGTAATAGTTGTATAATAATTACAATTTAAAATTGTGGATTCTGAATTGATCTCTGGATTATTATTGGGCACTTAAAGATGTGTTCTCTCACACTGATCTTCTTGGGTTCATAGAGAGATTAGATTGGTGTGAGGGTTATTTCTCTATAGACGACTGCACGTCATTGTAATTGTAATTTTGACTTTATTTATGTACACTGTTACTTTATGTACGCTGCTTCGATCTAGTGGACAAAAATTTACACGATTGGCTGCGTGTCTACACGATTATGAGCGTTTCTACTGAAAATAACTTCTGATTATCCAATAAGCAGATTCACACGATGCACCTCCAAATCATTCCTTCAGCCCATTGCAAGTTTGCATTTTGTCCCATGCATCCATCCATTATCAGTTAAATAATGTTATTTACACGATTTTATGGAAATTATATTCAACTATTCATTCATCAATTGAACTTAACTCTCTTAGTTATAACAAAGAACAAAAAAAAAAAAAACATTCCACCTTAATTATTTGTAGGACAAATTTTTAATCAAAAGTTTCTGATTAATTGTTACTTATCACGTGAGGCCTGCTTGGTCACAGTATCTCCAACTTCACCATCACAATAAAGCAAGTCTTGAATAACCTGTTCCTGGGGGTCGGCCAGTGTTTCAGGGGATCGGCCTTGCCAGCCCTATAAGGAAGGATAAGCTCTCTTCTTTTCAGACATTCTAGGCATTACACACCTACATCTCGTCCTGACTATTGTTTATCTTTATTTATTTATTTGTAATAAGAGACTCTTGATTTGTTTACGCAAAGTGTCGTTAGGCCAGTCAGCTATCACCACGGGTAGAAACTGCATAGAAATTTACGGTGAGGTGCATCAGGCAGCTATGAAATTAGAGCAACTTATCGTCAGTTGTTAATCATTATTACAAAGCAATAAAAACGTCTAATTTTATTTAGAGCCAATTTTATTGAAAAATTGAAAATTATGAGCTCTAATTAGCCGAGGGGATTTAATAAATGCGAATGAGCTGAGTTGAATGAAACTAGCAACAAAGGAGATAATCAAACGATATTTTTCACCCGAAACTTACATATTAGAATGTTTTTGATGTTCAGATCTGTTAGATTACAAATAAATTTATCTAATTACATTGAACATGCCAGTATTTCGGATTACTAAGTAAGCCATCATCAGGACTGGTAATATAAATACAATACACAAAGAAAGTTGAGTTGGTGGGAGAGGTTTTTAATCATGGAGAAGGAGAACGAATATGGAGTTGTAAAATGTGCACGGTGGCATTCAAATTGTTAGATTCATCAAGTAAAGAAGACTCCTGCAAGGCAGACAATGATTGAGTAAGATGGAAGTGCAATCTTTATTTCAATGTTTGATAAAATGTATAGAAAATTCAAAGTCGGACAGGTGTACTTGGTAGTGGAGTATTTTAAAGTGCTGTCATTATTATGCCAAGTTGTGCTGCTGAAGTATTCTATCACAGACTCATTGAAATTCCACCAGCTTCGATGTCAGGTGGACTTAATTTCTTCCGCGATGCTTTCGTTTACAAATGTCACTAGATATAATCTCAGAAGGAAGATTGCAAATAAGATTACGTCCGGGGCGCCAGGCTAGCTCAGGGGATCCGTACGGGTCTCGCAATCCTGACGCCGCGGGTTCAAATCCCGCCCAGGTCAATCTTTTATTTATAAATAGAAGCTTGTCCTGAGCCATGGGTGTTTAAAATGGGGTGGCAACCTGTAGATAGCTCCTCCCTCCAATTACCCTAAGTGGTTGCAAGGGAGGCTAACACAGGAAGAAAAAAAAAAGATTACGTCCAAAGGCATATCTAACGTAAAGGTTGATGGACTTACAATGTGCCCTTACAGAAAATCGGCTACATCACGGGATTGGAGTCCCTTCAAGTTAAGAATTGCGCATATCCAGTGAATAATCCAATATCTCCTAAGCCTGTGTCAGGATAGAACACTGTATAAACCTATTATATTCTGATAAGGCACCTTGACCTGGAAATTTGGATGGAAGAATTGGAGGTGCAGTGATGCGGTGCAGGCGATGGACAACCCTCTCTACTACCCCTTGAAGATCGGGTCAGAGAGCGTTGCTAATGAGGGTCAGCCAGACCTGGGATACAGCCCCTGAGAGATCGCAAGGCTTTCTCCCAGTCAGCCCACTTCTCCTCCCCTGGAATTAGTTTTGGTTTCCCGCTCATTCTCTAATAACATTCCACACTTTTCTCTCTCCCTCTCTCCCACACTCTCTCTCTCTCCCTCTTTCTTACCCTTCGAAGCACACTGATTCCTACTTACGGGGCGTCGGCCGAGCCTTAAGGGATCCAAGTAGGATTCCCAAGCCCGGCGCAACGGTTAGGAGTTTCTCCATGTGCAGGCCTTTATCAAAAAATGAATGCTTGCCCAGTAACATGGGTGCTTAGATAAAAATGACAGCTCCCTCCATATCCCTAATAGTCATTTATAAATAAAGAAAAACAATGTTTTCTGAGGCATTGGCTTCACTATTCACTGGAAGGCACGGCATTACTAGTATTTTAAATATCATACCTTCCATAATCCGTCTTCATTGATTTCTGCAAACCACGACTCTTATACCTGACGCACCTAACCAACCCACAGAATACAAACGCAATTGAATACAGACAGTGACAGAGAACACATGTATTCGGCCACGAGGATGGATCATTTCCGAAAGCGCTCGCCAACAGAAGATGGTTTGCTGAAACCTATGAAGACGGATTACGGAAGGTACGATAGTTCTATATTCATTGGTAGTTATAATAACCCTTTAGAGTATTTCAAATGTCTGACCTTATCCATTCGGTGCAAACATAGTTTTAATTCATCGCCCCCAAGACCCGATGTTTTTGCACAGAAATTTTTTATTAGAACTACGTAAAAGTTTTTAAAAAAATGGAAAATAATGTTATTGTAGTTGACTAGATGACAGGATACCATCCTACTGTAAAAATAAATTGTCTTCCTGTGTCAGAAATCTTTATTTCCGAACGGCTTAGACACTAGGTGTCATCTTCATTCTGCAATACCCACTCGAGTCATCATCTTTTCCTCCGTCTGACGGATACTGCAGTCTCACTGGGGTTTCACTGCAGTATCATCGCAGTATCTGATGGGCTGCGAAAAGGTGGTGACTCTGGTCGATTTTACGGTCTGAAGAAGACACGTGGAAACCAGTAAAAAAAAAAAAGATTTGTGAACAGGGAGAATGTTCCTCTTTTTTCTTTTATATAATTAAGTGAAAATAAATAAATTCAAACGTTATATAAGTAATTCATTAATATTTTTACAAAAATGTTTTAAAATGGTACCACTTTGCCGATTCCACCTCAGCGTATTATATTTAAAAAAAAGAAACATAACTTGAGACCCTCACCAACAATGAATGCTCAAAAAAACCAACTCACAAGATGTGGAAAGCATCTTGCAAGATGTGCAACTTTCCAGTTTTTTTTTTTTTTTTATTATCATGTTTCCCTACAGTTGAAGACAACTGAGACTTTATGTTCCAAATTATCCAGTGAATATTTTTCACTTTTCTATGGTTTTATTTGGGACTTTTGAAATTTATAGTACGATGTCATTTTAATCCCAAAATAATTTATTTTTATTTTACATTTCAAACTAATATTTCACTTTTGGCAAAATAAATAATTAGTATTCACATTGTAATTAAAATAAATTAAATTAACACTAAATTACAAAGTTTATATTTATATAACAATTTTAAGATTAGATATTGGAGTAATACATAAGTGTCTAATTAAAAACTTAATTTCTTGAATATTATTAATTTNGTTCCATAATAACTTAGACATACCAATGAGATGGGCAGATATTTTCCCTTTATCAGTGGCTCCATTTATATCTCCATAAAGGTGATGTAGCTTATGACGCACATAAGCATGTAGCTCCCTATAAAGAGGCCTTATTTCCTCCCAATGGGCACTCAATGATTCAATAAAATCTTCAGTTTCATAGCGACTGGTCCAAATTTCACTTGCATCATGGAGATCTAAATTTAGAAATTACAGGAAATAAGTTGTGTGAAGTTTAAAGATACTCTCATACCTAATTGATTTTTCTCATTCAATCAATACTTATATGATACACACTAATTGTTATACATTAATAATAGACATTATTATAGTATACTACAGTAATAAATCAATAAATAAATATAAAATTCATAATAAAGGAAAAACTTTGCTATAGTATTAAAATACCATTTATATAGTATTATTTAATCAATTAAGTTTTTTTATAATTCAAATTAATCAATTATAATAAGAAGACATATAAATAAACTTTTACTTAATGGTTTTGAAATCAGGTTATATAAACTAACTGCTAATACAAGAAAGAGTATTCCACCCCTATTCCCTAAGCCCACCACATATTAGGCTTTGGCCTGAGCTTCTATTTAAGAGGATTTATTGAATTAGTTTTTTAATCAAAATTAAGCTATTTTTAATCTGAATTGTACAAGGAGGTAGTTTGTTTTGTTTTTTCTAGCACCCTGTTCCATTCAAATTAATAATGAAATGTGGGATTACTTTACCACAATTATCATCATGATTTAAACTATTATTGTACGATTCAGAAAATTGTTATAAATATGATAATCCAGTTCTCAAAGAAACCTGCGAATACCAAGCTTCGACTGTTTCTCAGTTCTGAGAAAATAAAAAATGTCACTCATGACTTTAGTCCACCTAATCCTTTAATTATTCTAGACGAAATAAAAGATCAGTCAGAAATTATTGATACTGGACCTTGTGTTTTATGACTGGATATTTTATTGGACGTGTTGTAAGTCTACAGTTAAAGACACTCAACCCCTAGGAAGCATGGCCATTCCTAAAAGTATGACTCGTATGTTAAATAATAAAGATATCTGATAAGGAACTAGATATAAGCCCTTCACCCCGGGCGGAGGGCATTCCGGTGTTAGC
Source organism: Oncopeltus fasciatus (assembly GCA_000696205.2). Classification (NCBI taxonomy): domain Eukaryota; kingdom Metazoa; phylum Arthropoda; class Insecta; order Hemiptera; family Lygaeidae; genus Oncopeltus; species Oncopeltus fasciatus. The sequence goes on along the minus strand of KZ808679.1, from coordinate 32,974 downwards.
CGAGAGTCGGTCTAGTCGCAGGGTTAGAAGGCTGTCTCAGCCTTGGTTAGTTTAAGTTAGTAACAGTAAGCCAGTTGTAAATAATAATATACTTTTGTTTTGAGAAATAAAGTTGTTTTTTTCAACTATCCGTGAACGAGAGATATAACTTACGTAAAATTTAGGATAAGTTGCGAGAGGTATATGTCGGGGTTCGGTAGGTAATATGGGGGCCCAGGTAGCTGGAGTAGGTCTCCGGTCAAGGATTCCTGGAGTTGAAGCCGCGTCCTTTGTGTGAGAGGCCCTGCCTCCCCCGCCAGCTCTTTCACTTTCTTTGTTTGGGCTCCAGACCGCCCCTACAGCCGTTCTCTCCGGATTGACAACCCTTTGGAAGTGTCTTCCTCTTCCACGCATCCCGCGTCAGTCAATATCCCCCCCATAATAGATTTCAGAAGTCATACGTGCTATGTTTCGCTGAACTGTAGTCAAAACTGTGCGTTTGGAAAGGATTCCATGGTCCAATAGGAGAAATCCATTGCTGTCGTGCCTCCGGCTTCTCTACGCTGTCGTTACACGTTTAGAATACTTAGATGCAACATCTTAGAATCAAGTAGCCACCCTATTCTAAAAGTGATGTCACTCACTGAGCAGGATTTTCTTCCCCGATTGAGCCGGGACTCAAACCTGCAGCCCTGGCGTAGGAGACCTCACTGGATCCCGTCAGCGAAGCAGGCGCATACAGCTTTAATATAAGAATATAGTCTACTTCATTTTCTAATGTTCCTAAATCAATATTTATATTTCGGAAACATTTTTTTTTAAGACATTGATTGTGAGATGATTCTTAAGGATTTTGAACGAGGACATGTACCTCCTTTTTAAAAAATTAGGAATATTAACTTGTTTAAAAAAATTACCATGAACGCATCAAGTATTTTAATATATATTTACTGTTCATTCTTCTGTTTTTGTTGTTTCTTTTTAATCAACAAACCATTTATTAATCATAAATTGTTATTTGACCTCATTTGTATTAATTTAGTTGTGGTTTATTATCCCACGTAAATTTTAAACAATTAATGAGTGGGAATAGAACAAAAAAAAATCTATCTGTCCCAGCCAGGACTCGAACCTTGATCCCCTGCTTGGCGGGCCGGAATGTTTCCATTACACCTAATGATAGTGTGGTGGGAATTTAATGTTATCTAGCTCGTCCCGGTGGTGTAATAGAAACATTTCGGCCCGGTAAGCAGGAGATCCAGGTTCGAGTTCTGGCTGGGACAGATAGATTTTTTTATTCTATTCCCTCATTAATTGTTTAGGAATATTTATTTTCTAATAATAATCAAAATAATTTAGTCCTATACATATATATTGTATGTATATATGTATAATATATTGATTTTGATTTTTATAAAGCCAAACAAAATCTAAGTTTCTGATTGAACTTGTAACAATTCAAATACAAGTTAATTAAAATCAAAATTCAATAGGCGCTGGTTAGGCTGTTAAGTATGATGAAACTTTCACTGAAATTGACAATAATTGACAATTTATTGTAAAGCACGGTTTTTACGAAGAAGTCACTATTGTTGATTATAACCGCATCGAAATTGAGACTGAATAATCGATTTATTGGTATAATGGAACGACCGTGTCCGATACTTTTGTCACCTGCCATAGCTAAAACTTATTTATATAAAGACTAGCATTTAAAAACCTTAGACCAAATAAAATTTCAATTTACAATAACTTATTTATAAACATGAAAATTCCAAATATCAACCTTATTTATGACACAAACATATTAGACTTATAATGTCAAAGTTACTTTTTTTTTTTTTACTTCTTTTTAGGAGTAATTTCCAGGATACTATACTAGTACAATATCTAAGATTACGAACTAATTAAATAAGTTAGCAGTTGCATTAAATCACATTGCCTAAAAATTCAAAAATATGTTAAGCCCATATTTTTCTTTAATTGTATGACAGTTTCTTTAGAAAGACATAATGATAAAGGACAACTATGTTGAAAATCGCACTCAAATAGAAAAAAAAACTGCTAATAATAATAATAACGGTCAAGAAACTCTC
>KZ808678.1:182329-202331 GCA_000696205.2 Oncopeltus fasciatus | reverse complement strand
GGGGCGCCGGGATAGCTCAGGGGATCCGTACGGGTCTCGCAATCCTGACGCCGCGGGTTCAAATCCCGCCCAGGTCAATCTTTTATTTATAATATAGAAGGTTGTCCTGAGCCATGGGTGTTTAAAATAGGGTGGCAACCTGTAGATAGCCCCTCCCTCCAATGACCCTTAGTGGTTGCAAGGGAGGCTAACACAGAAAAAAAAAAAAAAAAAAAAAAAAAAATATAATCAACTTTCAGAATTGTCACAACACAGTATCTAAATATTGACAGCTCTCAAATAATGAAAACTACAAGTTTTGTTTTTATTCAGAACGTTCTTTCAACATTAACCTTACATTTTAATATAATAATTTCAATAATTTTTCTGAACATGTTCTACGTTAAAGTTTGAGTACATTAAATTGATAAAATTATAATATTAACGTTTGGAACATGATTTTAACATTAAATAAAATTGAACATTTACCATTAACTTAACTTTAATTTTACCATTAATATAGAAAGTATACTGCCTATTTAAATCATACAAATATATATATATATATATATATAGTGATAAGGATGAGTGACACATGCTGAATGTGCTGTGTTCAAATCCGATTTCCCTTTTTTTCTAAGCTATTAGCTTCACAGTTCCTCAACAGAGTGCGTTATCCTGGAGCTAGTGCACCGGCGGTTGCCTAGTACTACACTCCCTCCTGAGGGAAGGCAAACTTTGCCCTGGATTTGAGAAAATACGACCCCGCCTCCGATTTTGAGAAGATCCGTCAGATTAATGGTGATTATTTGTCGAAGAGCAACTCCTATAGAAAATGTTAATTGTAATCCATTGAAAAGGATTTTTGTTTAGTTGAAATTGCATGAGGAAAAGGGAAGTTTAGAAGGAATTCGACATTTATAATCGTAATATCTTAGTTATTGTTTGTGTCATTAAAAAATTTATATCTTATTTAGTGACCAAAATAAGTTTACATTACAATTTACTTATGTTTAAGTTCTGTAAAGTTATCACGAATAACGCTTATTATTGAAGATATCTAAAAACGCGATTTTTCAGTTGAGCAAACCACCCCTTCCACCCCTTAGTGAACTTATCTTCAGCCTTCGGCTTATTAGTCATTTGCTCATGTTTATGTCCTCCTGAATGAAACAAGAGATATTTGTTCGGATTGTGCAGTTCCTGCATGACGGAGTTTTGATTGTAGCAGACGAAACACGTCCAACCCCAATCGGATCGGCATTTTTACCTGAAGATCCATTTTTAACGCGAGTACTAATTCCCTTGCTGAATGGGCACAAGCTTGCGGTCAATGTCCCCCGCAGAAAGAAGCAGAGAGCGGCTTCGTCATCAGCTTGAGGAGTTCATATTTTAGTCAGGGCTTTCCAAGTCTGCTCAAGTTTGCTGGAGAAAGTTGCCAACAGCTTTAAGTATTAATGAAGCAGTCAGATGCAAAACAGATTTCTACCTGTGTTATATCAAAATCATTCATACAGTTCCGTCAGCCATTCCGAGAGGCGACAGTTCTCCTTTAAACATTATATCTGAACGTTTCACGTTGTTGAAGTCTTGTTTTGCGCTCCTGAATTTTTGTTTTTTTGCCTTTTCAAATAGAACTTATGTTCTTGAAGCTTTGAAATGCAAAAAAGTCCGCCACGGAGGAGTTGCATAAACAAAGCAAGTTTTCCTTTTTTAAAAAGTGCTAAAAAAAATCCAAGAAGAAAGGATAAGTATCAAGAAGAGATAAGCATTTCCTTAGATCCTGAAGCAACAAAATTCTCAAATTGCGTTACTCATCATGACTTCCGATATTTTTAAAATAAAGGAACCTAATTTCTTAAAACCCAACCCAAATTAATTGTACTTTTTTTTTTCAAACCTTCGGAGTTCATTAATGGCTGAAATGTAAAGTGAAGACTTAGATACAAATGAATTTAAAAACTTCAATAAAATTTAAATTTTTAGGTACAAAAAAAAGTATGGAATATGCTTGGAGTGAAATATAACTTTCTAACGTCTATATAATATATAACTTTTATGATTTCTTGTTTAAAGTCGAAAAGTTAAGTAATAAGCAAATAATTTTGAAGACACTTTTAATATTGTTTAGTGCTTACTTTTTGACCTTTAATCTTTAATTGAGAAATTATGTCTCAGAAAGTCAATTAAAAAAAAGAAAAAGAACAGTTCTGTTGCTTAGATTAGGTATTTTGGAACATAATATTGAGATTTGGACGATCACTGTTTGTTAAAAAAAACAGAAATCGAATTCAGTATTTAGACTAGCTTTTTTTTTTTTTTAAACAGGTGAATGAGTTATTTTTGGCTGAAATATAGGGAAAAGGGTTTCAGAAAAAGTCAAAATTGAATAACCGTCCATATCTCCTTTGTTAATATATTGAATACATTTTTCTTTTTACTACCATTACAAAAAATAAAAAATAAATGTTTTGGATGTTAAATTAATTCCAAAATTTTTATATTTATAATTAGTAGAGAATTTGTAGGGGTTCGGTCAAGGCAGTAAATACAAGATCAAGAAATGTATTTAATATTACCGATCGACGTTTTGGCTTACATTGTAAGCCATCCACCAAAAGTCTTAATATTACATCCAGGAGACAATGTTCTCTCTCGTTTTCGCGATATCCCTGAAGATGTCTTACAATGTAAGCCGAAACATCACTGGATAAGAAAAAATACATTTCTTTAAATTAATTTTGTTTTATGAACGTTGACTGAACCCCAAAAAATTCTTAACTAATAATCTCCATGATCTCTACTTATAGTCTCCGTTTGAATAAGAATAATATATAGTTTTTGATCCATTTATTAAGTAATTCTTTAATATTGCCTTTAACTATATATGCATTAAAAAAATTAATTTTTTTATTTATGTTACTCATTTTCACAGTGTTGTTATTTTTGCGTTCAATTTATATAAGAACATTAATATTATATTTGCATTGTCACATGGCGAAAATAATAATTCTTATATTATTCAAGCAAAGCTTTCATGACTCTCATTGTTACAGCAAGAGAGTCCTTTTTCGCCAACCAATGAAGTTCATTTAAATTGTTTTAATTGACTAATTACAAACTAAGTGCTCACTCCATCTGATTCGCTATGACCTAGAACAACTATAAATGCTATTTCGCACACAAAACATTTTTCCACATTTATAATTTACATTATAATTATATATTATCCATATTGTGCATATGATATATAAGAACAGGAGGGAGAAATAGTGCAGTGAACACATAAAAAGAAACAAATTACAATAAGTATTAAATTTTCGGGGAGACTTCTCGCTCTTGGTCACTGAGGAGTGAAAAGAGACTGAATCTCCTGGGANGACAATGTCCAAAAGCGCTCGCCAACAGAAGATGGTTTGCAGAAACCAATGAAGACGGATAATAGAAGGTATGATAATTCTATATTCATTGGTGGTGGAAATAACCTTTTAGATTATTTAACTATGTAAAGTTTTTGAAGCAACTGCGAGACGGAAAATTTAAACAATGAGAATTAATCCTTGTGATAATTTCACTAAAAATTGATGAGTGATAACTTTCGGTCCCTTTCATTATGGCAACTATGATTTCAGCCGACTAGAATTATTATTTACAATTTTTTTTTAGCTTTGTAATTAATACACTAAGGAAGGGTGTAATAAAAAACAATTACTTGCGGCTTTTAGGCGTTCTTTTAAAAGAAAATCGGTGTTGACTTGCCCAACAGGTCCATCCAATAGCTCATGAGATTTATGTTGGCGTCACGCCAGAATTATATCACATGTAGGGGTGTTTTATTACGCACCACTAGTCAGTATATAAACGCAGTAGAAGAACAACTCAAAATTGGTCAAAATTTTAATATAAATTAGTATTAATATTTAGGAGTTAGTAACTCGTATAATATCTTCTTTTGGAATATCCCACGGTGGTTTGGTTCTTTAAAAAACAGCATATGTTTATAAAGAATTGATGATATTAATTTACTTCTATTGGAGTTTTCTGTTTACCAATATATATTTATATTATTTAAGATTTCAAGAAACCATTTTTCACGTATCCAAAATGAATTAATGGCTTTTAGAAAACTGTGACGAGTCTATTTTTTTTTTAACGTTAAACGATTGCTTTTAGAAAACTGAAAGTTAAAATATTTTATAGATAATGGAGGAAAATGCTTTTAAACAAATTTTTTGTTAATTATTATTATTTCAGTGTGGTTTTTATAGTTATAGATGAGATATGTTAATTCAAGCTATGTAAAATATAGTTAAGTTTCAGTTTTATTTACCAAAATATTATTTTTAAACTTGAATTTATACTTTTAATTTATATATACTTATAATTCAATAATCATTGAACTAATCCTGAACTGTGGCATCATCTGGTTCCTTGGTTCTTGTCTGGCAATGTTGATAAACAATAAGCACTAAGGCAAAAAGGTTTTCCTGTGATTACTAATCTTGTGATACGTTTGATTTGACTACATATAAAAATAGTAATTATCCGTAGTAGTAATTAAGATATCTTAAATTACAAGTTTATTACTATAATTTATGAAATCTGCATTAAACCTATCTGTAAGTATGATTATTTGGAGTAATTTGTTGTGTTACTAGGGAAAATAAATAGCTTAAATACTTCATTCAGAAATTTTTCCATTTAGAATTGAATCTACAAGTTGCTTGATAGCTTTTTACAATATCGGCTTCAATTGTAATTGAAAAGAGTTTGAACTTCCATTGAAGAATGTTGGTGAGGGAGTATCAGAGCTCTAATGGTGGCAGAGAAAGAGAGAGTGAGTGGGTGGGAGGAGATGTCTGAAAGAGGATGACAAATCCTCCCCCTCACCGGTGGCCGTAAATTATCCAAAGGTGGGAGTAGTAGGGGAGGTTACAGCTCTTAGGGAAGCCTCCTACAGCCCCCGGCAGATAGCGACACTGTCGCGCCAAAGAGCTACGGCCCAAAGAGGCAGGAAAAATTAGATTTAGATAGGACGCTTGGTGAGGACGATCCGTCACGGGATCTGAATAATCCTGAGGGAAGTTGGTGGGGGGGAGGGGTGAAAAATTCTAGTCCGGAGGCTGAGGCTCGAGACGCGTCGCTGAAGGGTTCTGAGCCCCCCGACAAATGTATAGCATTAGCCTCCTCCAGCCCTACTTAATTGGGGTTTTACAGAAATTTGTCAGCTTTAGAGTGGGATTTTTTCTTGCTTCCTCCTCGGTAACGGGAAACCCTTGAGGTTAAGTGCCTTTTTTAATTACCAACAGCTAACCTCAGGGGTGTGTATATTTTTAAGGCCATTTTATCCGAAAATTTGAAACTTCATGGCTAATGGATCCTTAGTTCATGACTAACTAGATCAATTGATCATGAACATTTGATCCAGGTAACAACACGCCCCCTTTCCCTTTCATGATACCTCTGAAGACGGCTTACAATGTACGTTCTATCTAACAATGTTACAATGTAAGCCAAAACGTCGTGAGATAATAAAAAATACATTTATTTAAAATTGTATTTTTTTTGGATCAGCCTTGACCGAACCCCCACAAATACTCTACTAATTATCTCCACGGTCAAAAAATCACCATGTGAACTTATATTTAATTATATTCATATTAGTCCCCACCCCTCCCCAGTGATCATAGACCGTCACGTGAGATAAAATTAGTCATATAATTTTAAATAAGTTCATCGTCAATGATTTGGCAAGTGGGAAATCTGGTTAGATTACTCAGCTCCTACAAGACGGACTTTCATGGTAAAAATAGCAAGTGTTATTACAAGCTAAGGAACTATGTAAAGTACTATCAAACCTTCTATTATTCGTCTTCATTGGTTTCTGCAAACCATCTTCTGTTGGCGAGCGCTTTCGGACATTGTTGGACAGGCAGTTGAATACAGACAGTGACAGTGAACACATGTATTCGGCCACGAAGATGGACAATGTCCAAAAGCGCTCGCCAACAGAAGATGGTTTGCAGAAACCAATGAAGACGGATAATAGAAGGTATGATAATTCTATATTCATTGGTGGTGGAAATAACCTTTTAGATTNATGGAAATGTGAACTTAGGGACAGGACGTCCTCTCTCATCTTCATGATAGCCCTGAAGATGGCTTGCAATGTAAGCCGAAACGTTGGCAGATAATCCTTTATTAAAAAATACATTTTTTAAATTTGTGTTTTTTGGATCTACCTTGACCGAACCCCAACTAAAATCATCTAAGAATAAAAATGAGTTAGATTTAAATTAGCTGGATAAAGTGTTTCATGAAATAAAATGTATTAATAAATTACTGTCATTTTTAAAAAAAGTTTAGTGTGAGGTTTAGAAAAGTAAAGGTTCAATAACTCAAATATGGATATTTGGTCTATTTGCATAGACTTAAATTGTTTCGACATAGAACATAATGGATTATATTAAATTTATAATTTGATTCCCATCTCTATTCTTCTTTCAATTCAATGATTCTAGAATTTAAAAATTTTTAAACTTCTGAGACCTGAAGATGGCTTGCATTCCAAACCGAAACATTGGCATTAAAAAAAATGTATTTTTTGTTAATTTTCTAATACAGAACATGTTTACTTAAATTCTTTCTGGACGCAACGCAACTATTGATATATTATGACATGTTTTGTAACGTTTATAGAATATAATTTGCCTTTTGTTTACGAAACAAAATTTTCATGAAAATAATTTTGTAAGGCTTTAGTTTGTATGGATAACATATCATATGATTTGAGTTTGTGAGGCGATCAACGTCTAGGTTATTACGCCTTGGATTTTGGCAGAGAGTAAAACCATCATTGATCTGTCCGAATGAGGGATGGAGATTAAGAGTCGGCTCCATTGAAGAATAAACAGGTATACCCTCACTCCGTTTCATGGCGTACATAGCTCCCCTCCTTCAGGGGCACAGGTGCACCGAGGCGTCCACGCAAACAGCAAAGACGCGCGATAGATTGATGTTTCCTATAGAAAAGCCTTGTTGGGGGGGTGGGGAGTGGGATCTTTTCAGAAAAACAGCGATCCTTTCAGGAGTCCCTAACGAGGCGGCTGCGATCAGTCAAGTGCTTATTGTAATTTTTTTCTTTTTGTGTGTTCACGACAGTCTTTCTCTCACCAGTTCTCATTTACTATATATATATATATAAATATATATATATATATATATATATGTCTAAATAAAGTCACATTATGCCACCAAAGTAAGTAACTTGGTATGAGTTTTTGGAGTACGTTAGGATTAGGTTGTTTCGAGGATGGTGCCTTTGAAGGTCATCTACAGAGAGTCTCCGCAGTCTCTTGCAGTCCTGGCTGCTAAAAGACCTTCCTGAACGCTGTCGTCCATAGACAGGTCCAGACCTCCATCCAGACCTTCATACCACCGTTATTTACTATTCAGATCAGACTGGAGTAGGCCTTCCCTTGGGAAATCTCACCGGCCCAGGACAAAGGGACCCGCATTAGTCTGCATCCCTTTCTGCCTTCGACTGTGTCCTGCGTCTGGGAGTGGGCGGCTTTCAGCGGGTTAATCTTCCGACCGTTAGAGGGGGTAGTTTTGTGAGTCCGTAGGTGTGCCATAGGGGGTTGTGTGAATGCGTATCTGTAGGACTTGTATGCGATGTGGTTAAAGAGGTAGGAGGGAGGAGAGGGAGAGGGAGAGAGAAAGAGCGTGAGAGTGAAGGAGAGAGAGTGAAAGAGAAAGAAACATAGGGTGGGAGAATCCTGGGAGAGAAAGAAACCTATCGACTGGGAGAGAGAATGGAGATCCAATGAATAAATTTTTTTCCAATACATGTAAAACATACATTTTCTCTGGGGAAGAAAATCTGCTACTTCTTCTGCATAAATATAAATGTAGTTGAGATTTGTTGAGCAGATTTTTGCCAAGTAAAGGACACCATTGTGGCCGAGTTAGGCTTCAATTTCTAAGAAGGTTGTTTTCAAATTCGATTGAATATTATAAGTATGTACATGTTTACTTAATTACTTTGTCGACAAATCATCTAAATTTTTAAATTTTTCCATCTTCAAATAAGAAGAATACGTATTCGAGGACAAAATACGTACAAGTTCACCGTAATTGTTGATAATGAATATTGTTAATAATTATTTCTTGACACTATTAGGTCAAGGTAGATAAAAAAAAATACCAATTTAAAAAAAAAAAATGTATTTTTTAAAAATTATCCGCTGACGTTTCGGCTTGCATTGTAAGCCATCTTCAGGGATGTTGAAATAGAATGTCTTGAGAATACAATAATAGTTTACAATATTATAATATAGAATTGCCATAATGTAATATGATATCAAAAGTATCAAAAACTTAGGGACAGGACGTCTCTCTCGTCTTCATGATAGATAGGTGTTGGTCAATTAATGTTTTAATTTTTTTAATAGTTTGTTTTCTGCATGTTCTACGCGAACATGAAGCCTACGGGCTTCGACGGTCGTCAGAAGTATTTACCGTTTCTTCTTCCGGGTTGGACCGTGTCAAATTGGTGTAATTTGCCGAGCTTTCGCACATCATGTGATGGCTTTTTCTCTTTTCAGCCCTGAAGAAGCCATCACATGATGTGCGAAAGCTCGGCAAATAACACCAATTTGACACGGTCCAACCCGGAAGAAGAAACGGTAAATATTTTCTGCATGTTGAATTCTCTTACATAGCTTACTACATTCACACGTTTGATATCATATTACATTATGGCAATTCTATATTATAATATTGTAAATTATTATTGTATTTTCATAACATTGTATTTCAACAAATAGCCCTGAAGATGGCTTACAATGTAAGCCCAAACGTTGGCAGATAATTTTTTAAAAAATATACTTTTTTTTTTAAATTGGATTTTTTTAAAAAATCTACCTTGACCGAACCCAAACAAAAAAATCTAAAAATAATATCTGCGGTAAAAAAACTTTCCTTTTGAACATTATTTCTTGACTAATTTCTAATTAAATAAATAATTTTTATTTAATCATTAGCTATTAAATACAATTTTTTTAAAGTTGGATTTGAGAAGACCATGTAAATCCTCTGGACTTGCGATGGTTTTCCATTTTCCTACGTTGAACTCCTCAGCGCCTTTCTTAGTTCTATCTTCTATTTCGTTCTTTGTCTCCTTTCTAATCGAGTTCCGACCACTGTCCCAATCATTTCCATTGATAGAGTTTACGATGGATGCTTCCCACCACAAAACCTGCCTTTCGCAACCTCTTTGAATTGTTTCTTTCAGGAGTTCTTCTTTAGTCTTCCGCCTCCATGAACTAACTATATGTCCTGTTTGGGGACCATTAGCGTTCTGAAGACTTTAAGCTCGTTGTTTTGCTATCCTGGGGCCCATGTTTCTCAACCGTACATTAGTATTGGCTTTAGGATTACATACCCTTAACTTAAGGACTTGTGCTAATTATTCTTTGATCGACCTCAGTTGGTTCTTAACAGAGATTATCATAGAATTATTTATTTATCCAGTTTTATGAAAAAAATTGTTAACGAAATGGATGCAAAAATTTAATTATCTATTATTTATTTCCTGCAAGATTTTTACAAAAACAAAAGATAAAATAAAATTTATAAATGAACCAGGATGGTTTAACGGCAGCCCGCCGTTTTCGCCCAAATGCCATTCCCTGGGACATTAGCTTTTACCTTAATTATTTATTTTGTATATTTTTTTAGTTATTATAATTTATATCAACCTTAACAAGATGAGGGAAATTGGCTTAGTTTTCACAGCTTCTGGTTTATAATTTATTCATTTCTAGATTTAAATTTACTTTTTTTTTTGTTGAAGAAATTGAAAGTGGAACATTAAATGTATTGTGTTAAGTACAAAAAAAAAGTATTTAATATAATACATGAAATATAAAGTTCTCATTCTATTATTCATTAATTGTTAGGAAATCTCTTTAGTTTACCTCCTTAGCTCCTGTGTGATTTCAGATTAGTTCCTCCATCATTAGTAATTGTTTTTGTTGCTCGATAGTAATTTTAACTGTAATTAATAAGGATGCGAATCTCAAGCGCGTTATTATTAATAATATAATAACAAATGCAGAGATATTATATAAAGTTTTGAACTAAGGTAAGTGTTTAATTAAAATTCTAGTCTGATTTCCAGTTGCATAACTCTCAGGACAAGCTTATTTTATAGCCAGCAATTAGTCTGAGGTAAATGTTTTGTAATTACTGCTGGTTATAAATGGAAACTTTAAAACTTAGTTTATGTATGAATGACTAGATTCAAAATGTTGGTAAAAGTTCTAAAACTCTCCTGATATAAGTCAAAGTCTTCTCATTAAATTTGAGGGCTTACACTTGACCAGTTTTAAGACATTAAAGATTGTTATATTAACTAGAGTAACCTTGAAAAGAAGAGTGAATCACTGTTTACTTTTCTGAAATCACTAAACGTAATCTTCGGCGAGGAAGCCAAGCCTGGCATTGACCTGGTAGGCTTCTGACGAGGTATAGGCGTCCTCAAAGGGTTTCCCAGATTGCTAACCTACCAGGGTACTGGGTGCGTTGGAATGAACCCTTTATTTAGGGGAATTAATTGCGATTCACTTCGGTCTCCCAGTCAAGTCAACGAAGGGATTAGGAGTTCCTCCAGAGCCATTTAAAAACAACTCCATGGTGTAAGGGGCCCTGAGAATTTCCTCCGTCCGATTTGGGGAGAGGATGGTTGAGATTACAACTTCTTGTCCGCACAAACCATTCTATGCGGAAGCTTTATCAGCATCTTCAATGGGGATGATAAGAAAAGGAGAAACCAGCTGATGGAGGAGAGTAGGGCTACATAGCGAAGGTGCTTCTGAGTCTGTTATAGGGTAGTTACTTCTTATTTACCGTTTCTTCTTCCGGGTTGGACCGTGTCAAATTGGTGTTATTTGCCGAGCTTTCGCACATCATGTGATGGCTTCTTCAGGACTGAAAAGAGAATGAGAGTTGTAAAAGAGAGTTTTTTAAAATCCAGGTGGTATATGGTATATTTGTATTTTAAAAATCTCTCTTTTACAACTCTCATTCTCTTTTCAGCCCTGAAGAAGCCATCATATGATGTGCGAAAGCTCGGCAAATAACACCAATTTGACACGGTCCAACCCGGAAGAAGAAACGGTAAATACTTCTGACGACCGTCGAAGACTACGTGAACATAGTTACTTCTTGTTAGAAGGCTTAAAATATTTACAACCCTAAGAAGATTTGTCCCTTTGTTAAGCACACATGAAAAATAAGAAAATGTTATACTCAAATCTACCCTTAAATTAGCGTTATTGTTTGGAAGAGAGGCCTGAAAGACGGAAATTGAAGATGTCTCCATCATTCTTCATCATCCAGATGATGAACCCCTGATTGAAGTTAGTGGTGCCTGACAACTGTAAGTGATTAGTGATTGAATTATCCGTCAGATCTCGTAGATAGAACGTATACCTTAATCGAGAAGAAATCGTTGTTGGCCTAGAAGAAACGAATCGGCCTAACCACACGCCTAACTCACAGTTTCTTTCTGGTGTGAAGACGGTGTCCTGTGCTTGCTGTAACCAAGTACTTACCGTAGAAAACATTCTTATTAATTACAGTAAATTTAATCAATTTAAGATTAGGCATGATATAACAGATAATCCTGAAAGCATTCTGATAAGGAACTTCGTAAAAAACTGAAAATGTACTTGTTTTTCTGAGAGAATCAAAATTATTTAGGGACATATGAGAAATCAGGAAACTTATTATCCGCTAATGACCATAGCAGTCAATACGGAACAAAAAAAATAGCGTTATTTTAGTATTGTTTTACGTATAACATTCTTTCTGCACTTCTCGGAAAAATTTGACCATATTCTTTGTAATTACAGTAAGCAGTTGGATACTACAACTGAATTTACTTTCAATGATATATAACACAGTTTTATTTATTTATTGAAGTCAACTATACCACTNTTTTTTTTTTTTCTTTTTTTACTTCTGTCTCATTTATCAATAAAAGCTAAGAATATACAATTTGCTATGAAATAGCAGTCCGTGAGCTATGGTGGTATGAGTGTAATTGGTACACCACCTATAGCAACCCTTTTACCCGTAGGTATGTGCGGGTTATGGTGAAAATACATATTCGGACGTTGAGCTCCGAGGAGCTTTACAATGAAGTAACCGGTGAGGCATAACCGGCGTTTATATGAAGTATGACACACGTACACAGGTGTGTCATTGAGAACTTAAATCTAACATATTAAATCTAAAATTATATACAATATTTATATATGTACAGATTGAGCGGGGAGTCATTCCGCTGTATTGATGTAGTTGGCAGTAGACTCAGAGCACAGTTTTAAAGAAGAAATATGAGAGTTAATCACTTGTTCACATGCATTTGTGCCGCCTAGCTAGTTGTCTAAACACACAAAATTATATTTGAAGTCGCTTTTGTATGTTTAAAATTTTGAAGTTTCTGTTTTAAGTTAATTATTACTTTATCCGTATGAAATAAAACATGAAGTGAAAAGTTAATGTAAAAACGAAAAAGCACATAATTATAGTGATCCGAGAAACAAATTTTACTTTAAAAGCTGTATGCTAGGGAGCGCTAGTGGTATTCGTCTAAGTGGGAAAAACTAAATTTTTTTTCTTTAAGATTTGCCTGTGAGAAAACTTATCTCTACGAGTCAGAGTAGAAAGAAGAACAGGTTGATTGTACATGGCGGGTATTAAGATTCCATGAACAATTTTAATAAGTAACAGATGATAATAATATTACTTCAATTCAGTCAAGTTGACTCTTCTCGAAGCACCACTTTTCATGCAAAAAAATCTAATTTGAATTTATAATATTGCTAAAGCTAACTATATTAGTCTGCAGGTCAGTTGCCATATATTTATTTCCTGCCGTGATGGAGACAAAAGGAAGCGAAACTGGAATTTGGAGAATGGTTTATGGAGTTGAGGTTAGGAAATACAGTAGCCTCAGCTTTAAGGGGAAATAAAAACCCTTTGAGGGTTGGATATTGCATTCTTTTTTTTTAAATCGTTTTAATAATATTTATGTTTATGAATATTCTGAAAGCTTTCAGACTTTAATATAAAAATTCCATTAGGTGGGCATTAAACCCGCAGGAAAGCTAAAATTCATGTGGCTGAGCCTTGTGAAAAAAAATATTAATGATCTCAATCCGGTTGCAAATTTGTTGAACCATTCATATCTAAATTAGCAATTATACGTATTCAGATTTTATTTAGTTGAAAACAATATTTAAATTTTAAATTCAGAGTTTACATAAAATACATTTTTTTCTTTTTTGGGGAGCATTTCCTCAAATTAACACATACTGTGAAAATAGTTTAATTTTTTTTTCAAACAAATTAAACAACAACAACTTTTACTTTGTCATATCACATCTTGTTTTTCAACTAGAATATATTTTATTACTATTTGTAAAGGATCTAAAAATGAGTTAAAAAGGAGAGTTTGTTGACCGTAGATATTATTCTTAGATGATTTTAGTTGGGGTTCGGTCAAGGTAGATCCAAAGCAGTCATGGAAATGTGAACTTAGGGACAGGACGTCCTCTCTCGTCTTCATGATAGCCCTGAAGATGGCTTGCAATGTAAGCCGAAACGTTGGCAGATAATCCTTTATTAAAAAATACATTTTTTAAATTTGTGTTTTTTGGATCTACCTTGACCGAACCCCAACTAAAATCATCTAAGAATAAAAATGAGTTAGATTTAAATTAGCTGGATAAAGTGTTTCATGAAATAAAATGTATTAATAAATTACTGTCATTTTTAAAAAAAGTTTAGTGTGAGGTTTAGAAAAGTAAAGGTTCAATAACTCAAATATGGATATTTGGTCTATTTGCATAGACTTAAATTGTTTCGACATAGAACATAATGGATTATATTAAATTTATAATTTGATTCCCATCTCTATTCTTCTTTCAATTCAATGATTCTAGAATTTAAAAATTTTTAAACTTCTGAGACCTGAAGATGGCTTGCATTCCAAACCGAAACATTGGCATTAAAAAAAATGTATTTTTTGTTAATTTTCTAATACAGAACATGTTTACTTAAATTCTTTCTGGACGCAACGCAACTATTGATATATTATGACATGTTTTGTAACGTTTATAGAATATAATTTGCCTTTTGTTTACGAAACAAAATTTTCATGAAAATAATTTTGTAAGGCTTTAGTTTGTATGGATAACATATCATATGATTTGAGTTTGTGAGGCGATCAACGTCTAGGTTATTACGCCTTGGATTTTGGCAGAGAGTAAAACCATCATTGATCTGTCCGAATGAGGGATGGAGATTAAGAGTCGGCTCCATTGAAGAATAAACAGGTATACCCTCACTCCGTTTCATGGCGTACATAGCTCCCCTCCTTCAGGGGCACAGGTGCACCGAGGCGTCCACGCAAACAGCAAAGACGCGCGATAGATTGATGTTTCCTATAGAAAAGCCTTGTTGGGGGGGTGGGGAGTGGGATCTTTTCAGAAAAACAGCGATCCTTTCAGGAGTCCCTAACGAGGCGGCTGCGATCAGTCAAGTGTGGCTGGGACAGGTGCCTCGGCACTAATGCCTTTCTGAGCGCTCCTGCAGCTTTGTGCGCCGGGGTTCCGGCGCGGCGCCATTCAGAAACTGACCGCTCAAAAGATCCGCCACACACTGCTTACGGCCCTTGAGGAATCGGCTAACCCGCTCTTCAAAGAGGGCGCCTCAACATGTTCGCACTCTCTGTGTGCAAATATGGTGTGAACATGGCATAGTTTTTCCCTTTGGGATAAAGTTATTGGGTAATAACAAGTTATCTTAATGAGAGTTAATATTTAGATGATAAGTTTGCGGTCTCAGCAGATATTGCTTTATATATTCAACTTCGTAATACAAGGCGATTTCTGGATTTTTAAAAATAAATTAATGAGATGAGGATTGTCAGTAATTTCGTTCATGGTAGCTGAAGAATTAAAAACTTCTTTGTGAAGAACAGAAAAGTTTTTTATTTTATATTTTAGCGAACGTTTCGGCCTAAATTCAGAACTTCATCAGGGCAAATAGGGTGATGGGGAGGGTAGATGGTAATCTGATCTGATCCAGATCAGTCATGATTTAGTTACTGTAGAGCACGAGTCTCTCTCTCTCTCTCTCTCTCTCTCTCTCTCCCCTCCCAACAACTCTATTTGCCCTGATGAAGGCCTAAAATTAAGCTCCCAAAACCGAATTCCTCATAAAGCCCGATAGTCAACTAGTTACTTCCGAATTGATTTTTTTTTTAAAGTTGTATTTACCTGTTCTACGTACTTATAAATTATACAATGCACACTTTAGTGCACAAAAAATTGAATTTAATAAAGCTCAATTCCGATTTTGTGCTTCTTTTGACATAGGAGGAGGAGGAGGAGAGAGAGAGAGAGAGAGAGAGAGAGAGAGAGAGAGAGAGAGAGAGAGAGAGAGAGAGAGAGAGAGAGAGAGAGGGGGAAGGGGGAGAGAAGAATTTGGCTGTTAAGGGTTATGTGAATTTCTGGGGTGGGGAGAGGGGTGAGAGAGAGAGAGAGAGAGAGAGAGAGAGAGAGAGAGAGAGAGAGAGAGAGAGAGAGTNGATAATGGCTCTGGGCGATTCGAACACGCAGCCGGTTGAGGGGGTAGGTGGTTTAGAGAACGGCCAAAATTTAAAACCTTAATATTTATGTTGTTATTATTTTAAAGAAAGAAATATAAAACTCAATAAGCATATAATGAGAATAACAAAACAACTAACTTTTTTTTAAATCAGTGTATTGATTAAGTTGTTATTATCTTTCACCATTCTACTTTAGCTTTTTATTAAACGCGGTTTTCATAAAATCAGAATTTTTTTAATTTTCTTATTTTTCGGCATTAAGGTTTCCTTAAACTGATTAGGAGTTTGACCAAATTTATAGGGTAGTTGGGGGAGTGTGTAATTTAGTCTACAAATTTTTTTGTGATCGCCCTACCTACTGAAGAAGCCATTTTAGGTGTCTAATCAATTTTCGATTGAGTATGATATTTGATCCTCATCTTGTGAATCATAGACACCCGATAATTTATCAAACGGAGAGTTTTATTTTTACCGTAGATATTATTATTAGATGATTTTAGTTGGGGTTCGGTCAAGGTAGATCCAAAAAAAAAAAAAAAGGATTTAATAAAAAGTGTATTTTTTTAAAGATTATCAGCCAAAGTTTCGGCTTACAATGTAAGTCTTTAAAAAAATACACTTTTTTAAATTTGTATTTTTTTTTGGATCTACCTTGATCGAACCCCAACTAAAATCATCTAATAATTACTGATAATTTATCGAGTAGCTTAGGTACTAATTGTAAGAGCTAGGAATCTCCGAGTTTCGTTTGATGTGACAACTAAATAATTCTTTTCATGCTGTAGTGGAGGAGATTTTTTTTATTTAAAAAAAAATTATCCTTAAATTTAAATCAAAATCTTGCTCCGTTAAAATTTTTTTTGAATAGAGCCCTCAAATAATAATATTTAACTGGAGCTAGACCTTGATTAAAAAAAATGTATATACATATAAAAACTAAATAATCCCAATTTTGGCTTCTAACATGTTTGGATGAAGATTTGAAAATTGATGATGAAATGTAATTATCCAGGCTATATTTATTTATAAATTTCCTCAATTTCTACCTTTAGGTAAAAAGAAATATTTATCTAAGCCGAATCAATAGCTTTAATTAGTCAAAATTATTATTAAAAATTTGGATTTGGATATTGTATGACATGAAAGATGAGTAAGAATGGTGTGGCTTTCGGGATTAATCAAAAAGGAGGATAATTAACAGCTGACGTTCCTAATGAGACATCAAATCCCCCAAATTAGACATATTAAGTTGGCCGTCATTTTGCTGGAATTAATAAAACTCTAGCAGCCATTACAGGTGGAGCCGAAAAGCCATGATGTCACAAAGACCCTTTGAGCCAGTCACCGATAATTACTGCATCGATCTTGTAGCTCTTTGATCCCAACTTTTTTCAGCTGGAATTAATTCTTGCTTCGAATAAGAGGTTTTTTTTTTTTGGTTGGAAGGGCGAGAATTTTTTTTTTTTAACACCTCCTATGCCTTTGGCTGGTCAAACCTTTACGGAGGAAAAAAAAATTAACATGTAATATTAATATATATATTAAAAAAAAAGTCAGTTCCAAATTATCGAAGTAGTTCATTTTCATATATTTAAAAATCTATATAAATATGCACTTTGTAGAATATCATGTTTAGCATATTTCATTTCACCCAATTTATATTGTTGCAGTAAAGAAATCCGGAAATGTAAACTGTTAAATTTATAAAAACATTGTTTCATGGCCTGAAGTCCACCATTAAACAGCTGAATAATATGTCCGTCACGCAGGAGATTCATAAACTAAGTAGATTTCCCACGTTTTATTACATATTTTCCGGAAGAAAGCATATTAAGAAAAAAATTTACAAAAGAAGTTGCGGAGCCTAGCGCTTACCTCCCTTAGCCAATAAAAAACCGAACTTCAACATGTGTCGTAGCATCATTTACTCTTATTTATATTAAACTCTACTGAAACATTAAAAATCTACCAAGTTAATGCAGTTATATAACCTATATCAATAGCTCTTTTTTGCTAGAATTTGGGCTGGGTGCAAATGACTTTATAAATTTAACTTGTAAAATTTCCAACTTTATCTGCTGTAGGTTCTCTGGATTTTATACACTTAAAAAAAAATATCTAAACTACCCCCTTGCATTTTTTCAATATACAGATTTTATTGCTGTTTATAGTTCTTTTAATATTTTCTTTCCATTTTACTTTTCTTTCATATATTCTCTTTGTTCGCTCTTTTACAATTATTTATCATCTAACTTATTCTTCCTAAGTATTATTTAGGCTTCACTTCTGACTACCCCTAATGGATATGTTAAACAGAGTTTTGAAAAAAAAAATTATTTATTTAGGAGAGTTTCATTTCGGAGGGAGGTCTCCCCCACCCTTCTCTGGCACCCCTAAGCTGAGGAGGGCCGCATATATCTGGTGGTGTAGGAAAGAGGTCTGCCTTGGAAAGATTTGATTAATGAGGGGATATTTCCAGCCTAAAACACAGCTGACTCCCTGGAGATCACCCCCACCCCTCCACGGCCCACCTTTCTCCCCGAGAAGTTAATATCTTATAAATTTCTCCTCTCCGATGGCGGACGTGAACAAATAGCACCCCCCCTCCCCTCTCTAGAAAAGAAAGAGGACACGACTCATTACCCCTCAAGATAATTAAAAAAAAATTAATTACTCCATTCGCAATTAACGAGAAATTCGGCTAATTGTCTCTATTAATCAGCATTTGGTAATAACTAGGAAATTTTTCAGTAATTTACATCAATTGAAAATAGACCACTTCTATGTTAGAATTTATATTTAAAAACAAGTTTGAGGACATTAATTATTCAAATTTATAATAGTTTAATTGTTGTTAGTTAGCTTCTGTTTCTGTTAATTAATATCAAATAATTAATTTTTCCTTATTGCTTAGCTGTAGGGGATTTTTATTTGTGCTTTTGTTTTTAATTTTAGACATTAAGATACAGTTTTGAGAAGAAGGGCAATCGACCTGCACCAATCGACTACTGTTTTAAGTTTAAAATTAAATTAACCAGGAAATACAATTTTTTTTATTTTTTTATTAAGTGTTAGCCTCCCATTCAACCACATAGGGTCATGGAGGGAGTGGCTATCTACAGGTTGCCACCCCATTCTAAACAACCAAGGCTCAGGACATGCCTTTACTAATAAATACAATACAGACCGTGACAGTGAACGTATGTATTCGGCCAGAAGATGGACAATGTCCGAAAGTGCTCGCCAACAGAAGATGGTTTGCAGAAACCAATGAAGACGGAGAATAGAAGGTATGAGAGTAATAAATAAAAGATTGTCCTGGGCGGGATTTGAACCCGCAGCGCCAGGGTTGCGAGACCGGAACGGATCCAATGAGCTACCCTGGCGCCCCTGGAAATACAATTGTATGTATTTTTTTCATTCATAATAATGTCAATATTAAATGATTATTAGATTAATATATTCAATTATTTCCACTTAAAGAATATATATTTTTTTTTTAAAGACAGGATACTTTCGGTACCTTATCAAAACATATGGTAAATGCCTAGTTTCCTTATGCCACGGACAATAAGTTATTTCTGAGAGTATCAAATTGTCTATGGTCCGGGCCATGCCTCGGTATCGGGCCCTAGGTCTCGAACGTGCACTGCCTTTAAAATAAAGTAAAAAATGTATATGAATAAAGTTTTATAATTTATTCTTCATTTTATTTTTTAATTTAAAAAAATTTCAATAAAAATGTAAGTGCTTCTTTGATATGAATACTGAGTTCAAGGGAATTCTTAATGGATTCAATGAAATGTAATTATCCAGGCTATATTTATTTATAAATTTCCTCAATTTCTACCTTTAGGTAAAAAGAAATATTTATCTAAGCCGAATCAATAGCTTTAATTAGTCAAAATTATTATTAAAAATTTGGATTTGGATATTGTATGACATGAAAGATGAGTAAGAATGGTGTGGCTTTCGGGATTAATCAAAAAGGAGGATAATTAACAGCTGACGTTCCTAATGAGACATCAAATCCCCCAAATTAGACATATTAAGTTGGCCGTCATTTTGCTGGAATTAATAAAACTCTAGCAGCCATTACAGGTGGAGCCGAAAAGCCATGATGTCACAAAGACCCTTTGAGCCAGTCACCGATAATTACTGCATCGATCTTGTAGCTCTTTGATCCCAACTTTTTTCAGCTGGAATTAATTCTTGCTTCGAATAAGAGGTTTTTTTTTTTTGGTTGGAAGGGCGAGAATTTTTTTTTTTTAACACCTCCTATGCCTTTGGCTGGTCAAACCTTTACGGAGGAAAAAAAAATTAACATGTAATATTAAT
>KZ808678.1:155186-181762 GCA_000696205.2 Oncopeltus fasciatus | reverse complement strand
TATATATATATACTAACGACATTTTCTACTTCTCGAATGTAGATTCGGTGAAAATTTGTTGAAATATTTTTAAGAGTCACATCATCAAGCTATTAACGTGAATATCTTGATATCCCTACGGTATATCTGCTAAACATGTACATCGCCATAAATGCTTCTTAAGAGGGTAGAAATAAGCCAACTTGTTTCTTATCTATCCATTGCTTAATTTGTAATTTGCTATTTTTTATGATCATTTAATTGAAAGTATGCTTATTTAGTGTCATTCTCGCTGCACGGGCTTTTATTTTTAAGATAAGACTGAATTCATTCGATTTCGCATTGTAGAAGCTTATTTATTTAACAGAAATCGAAATATTTATCTTCTACATAGGCCCGAGGAAAACAGAAAAGTAGTCTGTTCTTTGTGTGTGTGTCTGAGGGGGTTGGAGAAAATACTTTATTTGCCTCCCTCCAAATGGCTTTCAATAATCCGGAAAGGGCGGGAAGGTATCGGAGGAGATGGCTCAGCCTGATGTATAAGTTGGCAGAAGTTGAAGCTGCTGATAACGGAGGGGCTCTTATCTCTCCCCCCTAAGCCAAGTCCCGCCAAATTCTCCACCAACTGGAGGAGGGGAATCTCCTCTAATGTATTCCTTGACACTTTGATACCTAACTGCACTGTTCCTAGTCAGCTGTTCTTCAAGCCGGCTCTGTATAAGTACCTCAAGCTGCCTTGCTTACCTATTCATTCTCGCAAGATTTATGTCATAATAGTTGAAATTTTGTTCTAATATTTTTGAATATTATAAAAACGCTGAGAATACCATTTTTTCTATAATTCAATTACTATTCTTATTTTATTGCGAGAAATGAAGGATGTATTAAAGGCACGGAGGGAGTCAAATCCGGGTTTTCGGTCACCTTCCTCCTATGTGGACACCAATCCCGCGTTGTCAGAACCCCCCCCCCCAATCGACCTCCCGGGTTATTTTATTGATTAATTCGCGACTAAAACCGGAAGGGAGACTGAATAAAGTCACTTTGAAGGAGACCTGGGACCTTTCGTAATAATTGAAAATCTTTGCAATCATATACCACAATATTTATATTAAGAAAAAAATGTTAAACTAAGATGGGACTCTAACCAGCGCTTTACAATCACTAATTTTAAGATATCGTATAAACATTTATTTAAAAATAATGATTGTAAAATATTATTTCAAATATCCTCAATTATAATTAAGGGAGATTAAATTTTATTCTTAATTATTTATTATTAGTCATTCCTAATAAGGTAAATTAAAATAAAAACATAGCCTGTTAAAATATATATATANTGAAGTAGCAAAAAATAAGAAATATTAAAATTTTTATAAATATAAAATTTTATATTTAAAATTCAGGATGTTTCGCAAAATTTAGTATATTGTTTTCCCCGATGCATTCAACACACCGAACTTTTCTGGCGAATCGTCCCTTCATTTGCCTAGTTTGGGGTGTACCAGTCGCCCACGATCAGTCTCTACAACTCCTAGAAGGATTACCTTACTCCTTTGTGCATTTCTATAACTTTCCATTTACCTCCTACTCCTACTGATCATGCCTAGCCCATCAGTTATCACGCTGTCTGATGTCAGGTTTACAGCACTGAAACTAAAACCAAAATGGTTCTAGCTGTCTGATTTTTCCCATTCAATGAAGAATGGTTTCCAATTTGTGCTGGGTATTCCCTAGGAGCACAGCAGGATTCCTATGGGACATCACATGCAGGGACAAAGGAAAGAAAGAGAAAAAAAGCATTGGACCTAGGACCTTAGAGAGGAATCCAGAACCTTAACCGCCAGACGACCTTTATACCCAGATTTAGGACTTCGATACTCTTTTTGTTTCCAGCCATTTTGGTTAGTATAATCTCCGGGGAATATTGAGATCATTTCAAGATATATCTGAAATCTAAAGCCTACTAGACTGAGCGTAACGATCAACAAGGAGATTGGACGGCCTGCAGGCGGACTTTTCTGTAGACTGGGGTTGGTAGAGGGGTACAGCCTCCTTTGGTATCAATATTGGGGGTGGAGTGTGTTTATGCGGGGCCGCCGGCGATAAAAGGGGAGGTCTTACTACCCCAGGATATAGGTGTTTGTGCTGAAGCAGCCTGCTCGGGGCCACTTCCACCGATCGCGTCGAGAAATTTGAATCTACAAAATACGAGGGGAGATTGAAGGCTGTTCACGCAAATGGTTATTCCTTGTCCAACTATTGATCCCCGATACACTATTGGTGTGTAAATGCGTTTTATTCTACACGAGAAGGAACACATTTGCCATATTTCGATCAAATTGAGGTTCTTCCAGAACTGGGAAACCACGCTTTTCGCTTTCCCAGCAACACGAGTTCTTCATTATTAGCACTTTAAGTACTTACTATAATTGTTTATCAATCCTACCGAAGAGGAGTTAAAGCATGTTCCATCAAATGTTAAACGCACATTTAAACACAAATTAATTAAAAGTTAAACACAGATTTGAATATATAAAAAATATGTAAATATACAAAAGTCCTCCCCCTAGTGGCTGTGATTAACTGAAAATTAATAGACATAATAGATGTACAATTTAATTTGAAAATATTTATGTCTAAAATAATTTTTACAAAATATTTATTGTATAATCTTAAATATTACATTTTAATTATATTCTAATTGTAACATTTTTTTTAAAATAGAGAAACGGAATTCGCTATTTCAGCTTATGTCCTCAAGTTTCATACTAGCTGAAATGGAAGAGAAAAAAAGCAAAAATTAAAAAAAATTTTTTTTTCATAGTTTTATAGCTTGTTTGACTATACAACTTTATCTTGCTTATTATGCCTAAGTTATCTTTTTGTATATTCTCCATAATATGTGTTTTAGAAAAAATAGAAAATAAATGAATAAAATTTTATATTTTGTACATACACACGCAGATATAATTTTAAAAATACCATATTTTTAGACATTTCTCAGGAGGAATGTTCAAGGTCAAAGAAAAATATTTACTTATTTATATCTACTTATATTATAATCTGCAGATGGGGGAGTTAAGCGAAATAAGAACCCTAGAGGGTAAAATAAAATTGAAAAGAGAAGGAAAAAAGAACCAACTCACTGTTGGTCACAAAGTTATCTGCTGAAGTGTATTCCGAGTAAAACTTCTTTCGATTTTGATCTGCAAATCTTTTCAGTGTTTTGTGAAAAATATAGTTTTGTATCGTTTAGATCAGGATGGCGGGAATGGTTTGAAATGAATTTTGGTGTTTTCACAATCAAACGTAGGATTTTGGATTGTTGTGCGTAAATGAGATTTATGTTGCATTTTTTTGCACAACCATAAATTTGGATACCGTGTGCTGATAGTGTTTTATATATTACAGTTTCACCTGTAGTTCTGATTGGGAATGTACGCGTGAATATACTTTCCTGGTTCGTTTTGAAACGTTTTGATTAATTTTGTGTGATGTGAGCTCCTTTTAAGTCTTTCATTTGGTGTCATTTCTAGATTTCACTGTAGTGACTTTTTGAATGCATTGTTTGCTGATATAAATTAGTGGATATATTTACTTTTTAAGTAGGAAAGTAATATGTTACCGTTTCATGTAGTTGAACAGTATTTTCCAGAGAGTACAAATTTCTAATTTCTAATTTTTCTAATGTGTTTGATAGATATGCTGGATTTGTTGGATATTAATATGGCTGTCTCCACTGAAAATGATGCTGAGTGTTAGTGGATATAGTTGTGTGCGTATATTATGTAAAGCAGTGGAGCCAATATTGAACCTTGCGATGCGTCGGCCAGCACCATCAGTAAATCAGATAGACCTCAGCCTAATGTAACGATGCTAAATCTCTGAATGAACTAGGAAGTGTACGGAGTATGGAATTGAACATAGCTAAAAGTACCAATCCTTCACTAGGTATTTCCTGGAGTATCTTTTTCGTTATGAGGTCAAATACTGGAGCTTTTCTTAAAGGAGGATGTGAAATTTTCTCCCTTATTTTCTTTTAGTGTAAATTATTGTAGAAGAAGTGAAAGTGGATGAGATATATTCAGGGTGTTGAACACATATGCGTTATGATCATAATTATAAGTGTTTGATGAGTCGTATAATTTTTTTTTGAATAGGTATACATGATTTTATAATGCTCGTAATAAGTTTCTTCGTAAGTAGTATACTTTTCTGCTAAAATAATTTTCTGTCTGGCTCTTCTCATTTCTTTGATCATTTCCTTTATATGCTGAGGTAGCAGGATAGCTAGACTTATTGAGGAACTACCAAAGTTTCTTCCTGAACTGTGTTGCTGAAAAGATCACCTGCTATTTCTAACAGCAGTTTTTTTTATGATATTGCGGATCAGGTATGAGAATTCGTGGGCGGTTATGGACAGTGGGAAGGATCTGAGCAAAGAGAATCATAATATAAAATTTTGATATTTTTTTTTAAACATTTTTTGAAAACATTTTCCTAATTATTCTAAATATTAATGAAAACAAATTTAATAATTTACTTTGGCAAGAAAAACTAAAGATTAGTGTTTTGCTTCTTTTCCATCGTTACAGGGATTTTCTTTGAAGAGGAATGGGTTTACTGAATTTTACATGATTGAAGATCCTCTTTTTAAAGGAGAAATGCGTACACACTCCTCGGCAGATGGCGGTGTCCTTAATTGGTGCGTTGGATGTCTGGCTCGTTGCCTGGAGGTCCTCAACGTCCCGGTACTCCAGCGTCTTTATCGGCGGGACATCAAAGGCTCTATAACGGCCTCTCAAACTTTGCACCCTTGTACGCCTCTCTACCAACCCCCACCATCGACCTTTCATATCACCTCCTCTCCTAGCTAATTACGCCCTATCGCCGTTGCCTTCCGCCCCTTATCGAACTTCGCCACTCCGGGGAGCTCGGGAGCACGGAACATGGAGTACACGATTAAACCGTACAATCCTGAAACCCGCCTACATTTAAAACTCCCCTCCTAAAATGCTGATCTATTTAACTATTTAAAGTATAAAGTCTCTTGACTTTACAATTAGCCATTCATTAGAACAATAAAACAAATACCTGATACCCTACTGTCATATGAACTTTCAATAATCAAGTCTTTCATTAATAAATAAACATATCATATATCATTATAACTGTCATACCTTCTATTGTCCGTCTTCATTGGTTTCTGCAAACCATCTGTTGGCTGAACTGAATGTTGATGAATGAAGACGGACAATAGAAGGTATGACAGTTCTATATTCATTGGTGGTGGAAATAACCTTTTAGATTATATATCATTATATTTATACATAAACATAATACATAGCATTATATTTATATGAAAATATGATAAATAATATTACGTTTAGACAAAAACTGTGAAGAATATCATGGATATATTTAACATAAATAAATAGTAGAACAACAATAAACGATATAAAAATGTTTATATAATTGAGTAGTCATAAATAATGTTACTGGTTTAAAAAATACTTCATCAATAAAGTACTTATGTACAAATTACATATATAATAAATGATTAAAACATAAATTCAGCTTTTAAGTTTAGTTTTATTAAATTTTCAGCCCGATTGCAAAATAATGTACCATACAAAGATAGTATTCCTGTCTTGTATGGTTAGTTTTTGCTATTGGAAGTCAAGTTATTGGGAAGTGTTAAGGCTGTAAGAAAGAACATTATTGTTATGGATGTTTAGGAAGTAATTCTGGCGTGTCGAAATACCCAAAATGAGGATATTACTGAGAAACTTCAAGTGTATTTTTGTGCTTTTTCTTCCATCATTACATTCTGCTTTCAGCCGATCGCGAATTGAATAGAACTCCTTTTTTGTGGCTTCTTGAATTGGATCTTATCAATTCTACTTCAGCCCCGTGCTATTATGACATTTCCTTTGTTTGATCATTGCGATGATACTTTGTACCCTTAAATTATAAACAACCAATCGTAAATGAATAAAACTTTATCTTTCAATCGCCCACAAACGTGAAAATAGCAACATCAGAAGCATGAATATTTTAAAATAAATAAATGAATACATTCATGCATTCAAGGATAGATGTATTATTTAGAAAAAAATGTCACACATGACCTTGCCAACTCATGACATTATTTTAGTAAAAATATATTCCACCATGTACATAATATCACTTATATAACATAAATAATCACAATATACATCACAAGTATCTCACGATTTCATATAATATATCATTATCTAATAGGACATCACACACTCATCACAAACACATAATCTTATTGTAATCAAATGAAGGCTATATATATTTTACTTTTGAAAAAATTTTGGACGCAGTAAAGTTTCTTATCAATTATCTAATTTTTAATTTTAGTTTTTTTTTTTTTTTTTTTTTTTTTTTTTTTTTTTCAGTTTGGAGTTTTATCGGTAAAGATTAAACAAAACAATTATTTTATTAGTTAAACAATTTTTTTATTGGTTAAATTTTTACTTTTTTTACGAGTCAAATAGTAGTGTTTACCTTCTTTTGTTACATAGTTCAGTTTAATGTGAAGCCTATGGTATACATATACATATGCTGTGATTATTATTGTATTGACTTAAAATGATCTCTGAATAAAAATTTCTGAAACTTTTTAAACATCTTCAAGTAAGGGTAAGCAATATACTTTCAAAAATTATTTATACATTTTCAAAGATTTTAGTTATTGTCAAATATTCATTTAAATTTATTCATGTAGTTTCTTATAGTAATTTTTAATATCTTTAAATTTAAATTGTTTAAAACTAATATCTAAAAGCTTAGCTTTCATCATCACTTTTAGTTCTAAACTCAAATAATGTTCTTCAGACGCATTTAATAACATTTTTTTGTGTACCATAAATTTACTAAGAGCACTCCAAGTGTGTTATTTATATTAATAGGTTACTCTTCATTGGTGTTTTCATTAAAATTTTAATCAGATTAAATAAATAAACTTTGTTTGAATATACAAATGATGAAAGTTCGCATAAGATAGTATTAGTAAGATTTATCGCCAGAAAGTCCATCTCTATTTTGTAGAACCTTTCAATCCTCTACTACTCCGATTTTTTTTATATTTTGAATCGCTAAATTCTTTAATATAAGATCAAAATGGCCCACTCAAGTTCAAATAGAAATGTGTTAGTATGCGTTTTCTTGTTTTTCTATATTAGACGATTGTTAATGGCTTTTGAGTTGTGAATATCATCAAGATATCGAAGGCGTGAATTTAGAATTGAACATGTGACTGCGCCAATTTAAAAATGTCGTCATAAGCCTAGCAGGGAAACCATCTTCCTGCAGGAGTTCTGTTAACGCGAAATCACCTTCTCACTAAAGAAGAATAAAATAAATAAAGAATGTATCATTTGTATCTTTCAGTTTTAAATTGGAAAGTCTATGTTCTGTGATATTTTATTCAATGAAACTAAAATAATTCTACAAAAATTACCTACAGTTTTCCTAAATGTCAATTTTTTTTCTTCAAGATGTTAATTAAGTGAGATCTATACCCTAATCTTTAATTTTTACTTATTAGGATAGGCACCTGACCAAAAATATTAAAAAAGTAATCTATATTCTCTTATAGTCTGCTATGTGCTTTACTCCTATATGCATGTGACAGGCATTATTTCTCCATCTGTCTACTTATTTGTCTGTTTGTGTATCAATTTATCAATTACATTACATACCGACAGTTCTTGTACTTGGCCTTTGCCGTAGCAACAATGGAAAGTGAATATAATGAAAATCCTCATACATAAATATACTGAATTTGCTAAATTAATTAATGTATTAGTATTATAAATAATCACTCAAAAAACAAGTTAATATGGAAATTTATTGTATATTTGAATAAATCATTGTCAATGTAATTAACTCAGAAACATGTTAATTTGAAAATTATAATTGGTAATGACGTTTTATTTATTAATGACTAAAAATTTTCTAGTTAAGGATGTTTAGTGACACTTATATATTTATGAAATTCAATTTATGTTTGTATTTGAAGAATAATACACTGGTTACCAAAAAACTATGTTTTAATGGTATTTATTTTAACAGTAATTAAATATACTCAAAGTCTTATTTGTTTTTCACAAAAAAACAGAAGTTTTACTTGCAAAGATATCGATTTTAGATTAAAATACATTATTTTAACGTTTCAAAACGCCTGAGACGTTGAAACGCTGTGATTTTTTTAAGAAATTAAATATAACTATAATACAAGGTGTTTAGTTACGTTTTAAGTGTTTAGTTACGATGAATGTCAAACTAACTTTTATCAAAAACGCAATCTTCAAAAATAAAAAAACTTCAATAGATTGAAATTTTTAATAGTAAAATGGATATTAGATAAACAGATATGGGAAGCTGGAGCTCTAATACATGTACACTAGAAATTAATAAGTTTGTATTAAATATCATGGACCATCATGGTGCACCATGCATAGTACAGCCTCAACGGGCCAGAAACAGGTTCAAAACCAGTTTAAAGGCTATCCCAACAGGATGTTTGTCCCAACAGGCTGAAGTATAATAATGCTTTCGAAAAATTTTTTTTGTGTACTCCTTGGAAGCGTAATTTTATCTGGATGCTTGTGGATATTGCACCTTGCCTTCCAGCATTGAAAATTACTTACTCTGAATCCCTGGAAGCATGTACATTCAAGAGTTTAAGTAAGAGTGGATGTACTTACCAGAGCAGACAGGCGGCTCGGCCGACCAGGAGGAGTCGAGACCGCACTCGAGACCCGGAGGCCCGAGCAGCCTGTAGCCCCAAGGGCAGGAGAACGTCACCCGCGAGCCGAACGTGTTGTTGTGAGGAGACAGCGTCAATCGGGGGTCCTCGGGTTGGAGTCGAGGGCAGAGGATCGGCTCGCAGTTCGGCAACTCTCCCGACCACCGACCTGCAGGCAATCAAGCAGACAGGCAGATCTCATAGAACATTTTGTTTTTGTCTGTTTTTTACTAATGATTTAAGTTACATATATGATATCCAAGATATAATGAGAGAAAGAGGTAGTCATAATTCAATATCGCAAGGAAGATAGTAAAGTATCGATATAGTAAAAAAAAAAAAAATGAAAAAAAATTGTAGAACCAGTTTATCAGCGGTATTATTATGAACTAAATTGGTAATATCGCTGAGGTCAATTCTCCTTAACCCTCCTAGTTCATTCTTAAATATTTTACTTCTTATGCGTCTTTCGACTTTATTATGAATGTCCTCTATTATGCTCCAGACATTTTTTTCCATAACTATAATAATAAAAAATAAAATTATTACATTTTCTTTTTCTTTTATTTCATAAACATACGAGACAAGACTCAAACACAATTTACAATATAAAGACATACAAAAAGAAAAAGAAACAAGCACCCTAGGCACAGGGAGCACATCGCATCAGAAGAGAAACAAGAATAAAAAAAATGAGATATAGAGTAGCAGAAACACAAAACGACAAACACACACTAAAGGAAGGACAGGGGAACACAACAAAACTAAAAACGGATGGAGATAATTTCAGACAGCAGCTTGACCAAGACAGACAAAGATAACGCGACAGACATCATGTATACATAAGGATACAACGGAACGCAACACTTCATCAGACAAACAGTACAGAACATATAACCGATCCTACGGATACATTCCAATGAGATATGAGAAATTATTATAACGAAAACATTAAAATTAATATACAATGTTTAAGTTTGTTGCAATAAACTAGCTTGTAAGAATTATAAAACCAGCTGCTGTATAATTAATACAATTTATGTAGGGGAAGAGATGAGCAAAAAAATAGAAACACATTTTAAAACTAGAATATTTTCTATGTGCTATTAATTTTTAAATAGAATTCTAAATAGATATTTAATTTGGTTGTGGTATTTTATCCCACGTAAATTTCAAACAATTAATGAGAGGGAATATTTTTTTATACTCTCATTAATTGTTTGAAATTTTAAATAGAGTTTGTCCAAAGCTGTTATGAAAATATATTTTTTTATAAAAGAATAGAAGTAAGTTATAATAGAATAAAATTAAAACAATCTTGTAAAACATGGAAGGAGAGTGGGGAGGAGGTCCTGGGAGCAGGTTTCCTTCGAAAACTGAGAGCAACACTGCCAGTAGCCGGCTTAGTTTCGGCCTTACTGATAACCAACTGATAAGGACGCCGCCCCCACCGCTTACATATTTCACGAGCAGCTCTGGCGAAATTCATCAACACTATAACATTCAGGTATAGGTCAATTATAGGCCTCAAAGAGGGCCTCCCATATGGACAATCCAATAAGATTAACAAGGCAATCCAATAAGATATAAGTGTAACGGAAGATGTCACTGCCTCCCCTATGGACTATCCAATAAGATTAACAAGGCAATCCAATGAGATATAATATTATTAAGTGTAACGGAAGATGACACTAATATTTTAATTTCTAACACTGCTACATTAAGAGAAGCTAATTTGAAGCTAATGATAATGGCAAGCTTGGAATAGTTTGCAAAGTCTTAAAAGAATATTTCAAGTACATTATAAATGGAACCTCAATTTAGAAAAGACTGATGCCTACACAAAAGTAGCCCCTGAAAGCTTTATAATTGCTAATATAAAGATAGAATTAAAACGTATATTAAAGAAAAATTTATAAGTAGCTACAGCTGATAAGCCACAGCTGATAATTCTGAAATCTTACGGAACAATTTTATACAACATATAAAACAAATGAAAATTTCGCTCAACCAACAGAAGGTATCAGGATAATAAATGTAGTACAAGCCTCAAGAGACGAAGTTGATATACACAGACTGTGCTCGTAAAAACAGAATCAGCAAGCTTAAAAAAAGAGTTGAAGCAAAAACCTTGAGCAAAAGACTGTCCAGAATGTTTGATTATGATATCCTAGCAAAATATGATGCAGAAGAATTTCACGAAGACTCTTTGGCAGTTAAACTGCAGCAACATTGAAAAATATAAGCAGTGTTTTAGGCCAGTTTTCATGGCAGGATTAAGTGCATTGGATAATTGGAGTCCGCAAGAAGAGATGGCAGAATATTCCTTGCATACGTCCGGAATTTTTTAGTTGCAACTGGATCTAATAAATGCCAAGACTAAGGACACGTATTGAAGTAACCCAAAAATCAAGCTGTGTCTACTACGCTGAGAGTAATTATTTATCTGATTTAATTAAACAGCTTAGATCAATTGCTAAAATAATGAACCTTGCTGCATCAACTGCTCCAGTACCAAGATGGCCTCAAAGCATCAGCCGACTTTATGGAGAGCCTGGAGTGCAGAAAAACCTTGGATAGGCAATAGAAGCCGACTGATGACGGTAATGATGATGGTCGGGGAAAAGGAAAGTTCATAATAATCTAAAATGGCTTGCACAAGGGACATATGTGTAAGTTTCTTCTCGAGTGGATGTAGCAGTAATAGAAGAACTTCATATCTGTTAAGCCAGAAGAGTAAGAAGGTCGAAAAAGCATCGTCGACTGATATCTCAGATCTAAGGAGGGCACCCATATCTGGTATAGTCACCATATCCACGTCATGCTTTCACCACTTCCAGCCGGGATCTTAGCGCTGGTTTTACACCAGTAGTAAATGCAGAAATTCCAGGGATGTGAATATTCATTGATTTGGTCAACGTACATGCCAACTGCAGAGGATACCTTGACAGGCCTGGAGAGAATAGTCTGCATGATTGGCTGTAACGTTAAATGCTATACCTAAATAAAAATAGAAGGAGAGAGAGAAGAGAGAGAGAGAGAGAGAAAGAGAGAGAGAGAGAGAGAGAGAGAGAGAGAGAGAGAGAGAGAGAGAGAGAATTAATAAAACTCTTGAAAGTTTAACCCTTCAAATACACCACCAAGAGAGAGATACCTTCATTCCTTACCTAATCGAAAACCAATGAAGTACAAGAATTATTTGTCTGTTGGTTGTTTTTTTTATTAGTGATTTGTATAAAAGTATTCTTTACCCCCGGAGAGCGAACATACTTCGTGAATTACAAGTTCCAGCTCTAACGGAAATCAATGATCATAACTCTTTAAGACTTCCATGTAACTCTACACTTCTACTCGCCCTATATTCTGAGTAAAAGAAATAGCTATAAAACAGAAGAGGTTGTTGGAAAGTTGTTTTATGTATTGTTTATTATAAACCCGTTTACTAGTTACCTTTCCGTATTTTAAAATATTTTAAATTAATGAATCCCATTAGGGGTGAGATTTTAGAATGTGTATTTTATATGTATTAGGATGTGTATTTTGTGTGCATTGGGATATGTATACCGACATATAATACTTCAGAAGGATAATTAAAAATCATAATTCTTCTCAAAATTTGGCATTTTCAAATACTTTAAGACGTAGTATCCTCTAAAAAAAAAAAAAAAAAAAAATCGACTGGACCGAATATTATGAAATTTGGGATTTTGGTTCTATCCGTTCTGTCAATGTACATTTGAATTTGATGCATCAAGTATACATTATTAAATTAAGAGTTTAATTTTTAGAATTGCTCTAGCATTACAGAATTATAATGGCCTCGGGCTTTTTTCTGTTCGATTAAAGTGAGTGAGAAATACCCTTAATAAATTACATTGGGACTCCGGGTAATTCGAGGTTATTCATTTGCGTCTCTCAATTCTGACACTGTGGTTTCAATTACAGCACTCGGAAGCTTTCGTTGAGAAATGAAATTTTGCCAAAGCCATAGGGGTTTAGAATAGGGTGGATATCTGCAGATAGCTCCTCCCTCCATGACGCTTAATTTTAAAACAGAAGTTTAATAAAAAATAAGAATGATGAAGTATTTTTCCCATTCCTTTTAAACTATCCAGCCACAGCTTCTACAGCCTGTCTCAGTGACATTATCGATTCCTTCATTGATTTTATGTGATTTAAAGATAAAGTTAATAATATGCTATTTTTTATGCGTATTATTTATGTGAAATAAACGGCATATGCTTAGTTTTGCAGGTCTTGTGTAGTGGAATGTATGTATTCATTTGAATCCATGGAAGTAATGTTTCTGTTCTTATTACCGCTTGAAAAAACACTTTTAGAACCTTACCAGGGAACGCTAAAATTAATCACGTTGCTTGTAGAAACCGTATGTTTGAGTAGCCCTATCTCCATAGGGTAATGCTTAGGCCATGCAATTGTTATTCATATAAGGAAATCAGGCCTGCTGACATATGGGATCCATCTTATCTTACCATAAGAGTAAGTTATCATAGGATAATCACAAGTACTTCAAGGGTAGCTGGAATCAGAAGGAGGACTGGTTATATACTCCTGGAAAACTCACAGATCGAGCATATGAATGTTCGTTTGCCAATCTTTGAGAACTATTGCTTGAAGCAATCATAGGCCAAAAAAAAAAATGAGGGTATAATATAATGTAATATGTTACATCTACGAGAAGTTCATTGAAAAAGATAACATAAATGTTACTCTAAGGGTATATATTCTATATGAACTTTTAATCACAATGACAGTTAAAAATTGTCATTATCTTCTACTTTATTAAAGTTATCAAAATTTTGTAAAATATATTGTGTCAGGTGTAATTTAATAACATTGATATTATATATTATTTTATGGTAAAAGTGTTGTGTATGTGTACAAGCTAGGCATTTTTAAGAATGAAACTTGGGGGTTTAAATGGTTCTACCATTATTATTTTAGACCATTAATATTTTCAGTTTTTAGGAAAAAACAAAGTTCATCTTTAATAAAACATAGGAAATCTGTAGATATTTTTCAACTCTATTTTAAATATTTTTACGAAGGATTTTTTTAAACGGTTTATCAGTTTTAAAAGTGAAACTCTTTAATTTTAATTGAATAATGTCAGGAATAATATAATATAATATATTACGTATAGGTTAGGCCGAAGTAAGTGCTCCAGTCGGCTGAATGCAATTTTAAACTTGACTGTTGACTTAAATTGACAGGGGCCGAGAGCATGTAGCTTGACCAAGTAACTAAGTTATTACTTCCTCGCTTGCTGGACTGAGTTTGTGCAAAGGGAGTCCCATACAATTAACGGAACTGCATTGGCCTGGGAGAAATACCTTTTCGCGTTGGGAGTTCTGCAAATCAGATTATGGTAGATTTTAATCGTAAAAAGTAATTATATTTGAGAATTTAAGTTTTCAATGTATCTTCCGAAATATATCCTGTATCTCTATGTAACTCAATACAAAACCCTCGTCACAAAAAAGCATCGCTAACTAAGAAATGAATGGATTGAATATGGATATCGATAATATAAATGCATTACTTTAATCTTATAAGCTGTAGATGCAATGAGAGTGAAGGATTAGGTCGCTGAAGGTAGCTCTAGACTGTCTGGGAGGGAATAGTTAATATATCATTAAGATTGAATAATTTAAATATATCTAAGGACTTATCCGGATCATATAGAAATTGTTGAAGACTTGTCGATAGTATAGGCAGGACCAATATTGTGAATTTAAATTATTTGTGAGTAAGGACAACAAAATGACAGAATTATTCAACCAATAAATGCATCCTAGTCGTTCTTTTATACCTTCATAGTGGATGAATAAGAATATTAATTCACTAATGGCACGAAACGACTTTTTTTTTGTGTTATATAGCAGGTTTGGGATTTTTCACAATACATGCATTTCAAAAATAGAGTTAGAACTGATTTACCAAATTTTAAGAAGATATGTTTTGCAGAATCCTCATTATCATGCACGAGCTCACGGGTGCGGCAGGAGCTTAGGACTTAGGTATCTTTGGTTCTCCAATGGAAAGATACATTTTATATATTTTGAAGATCTTGATAACTCCTTCGTGAATAATCTAACTTTTCCCTTAACTTCTCTTCCAGCAAATGATGAATTCTAGCTTCTATCATTTGAGACAAATGAAACAATGGATGAGATGAGAGTGAGACCTCATCAAAAAATGCCCATACATTTGGGGTGAAGGGCATATTGGAATGCTCCATCTACAGGATAAATTAGGAATACATTTATATTCCAGCATACAGGTTAAAGGATCGTCGTCCTTTCTCATTTTCTGTTGGCAGTCAAATGAAATGGAATTAGTTTTACAGTATATATGATATTCCCCACCTATATTTAAGTACATTATTATTATAACACCATCTAAAACTAAGTAACGTAGCAAATTACTTATACTCTGATATTAAAGTTCATTATTATTATTATTATTATACGTTTAATTCCATATTTTTACTCTCTACTATTATTATTTGTGAATTTTACTAATTTTCTAATTATTTTGTCTTTCTTTTTAATTTCCAATTGGATTAGAGATAATGNGGTATTGGGGAGGTTTCAGATAGGGTATTGGTGGGACCAGATAGGCTATTCGGGAGAATTAGAAAGGGTATTAGGAGCGCTGTTAAGATAAGGCGTGGGAGGAAATTTAAATATAGTAAATGGAGAAGACCATATATTCTATAAATATTAATTTTCTTGTGGTATTTAATCTCACGTAAATTTTATCAATTTTTAGTGTAAGGGAACAGGATAAAAATCAAACTGTCACAGTTAGAATAATAATCTATTCTAATATCTTTAACTGAATCCTCTCTGCCACTGGACTGATTTCAACCCACTAAGATATCTTTCAACGATCTGAAAAGAGAAAATAATTTTCTGAATAAGGTTTCTTTATAATAAAATGGATGCGAAATCATTCTCTTTTCAGCCCTGAAGAAGCCATCACATGATGTGCGAAAGCTCGGCAAAAAAGAACAATTTGACTCGGTCCAACCCGGAAGATGAAATGGTAAATACATGGATGCGAAATTGTTTTATATATCTATATGTGTGTTAGCGTATGACATTTTGAACAAGACCATATTTTTAGATCTAACTGTTTCTAAGTAGGATAGGTAATGATCTGAAGAAATAATTCAAAAGTCGCTAGAACGGGACTTGAATCTCTGGCACCAGACTTGTGAGGTCTAAGATCCTCTTAGTTAAGCCGGCATCCTGATTATATTTTAATTAGAAATAAAGATTGATTAAAAGCAAAAAAGTGTCCGATACAGAATATTTCGTCATTAACAACTAAATATAGTGCTTTATGGTTCATAATTAATAATATTTTTTTAATCCTTTGTCTGTATTCAACTCGGAGTTGAATACAGACAGTGACAGTAACCACATGTATTCCGCCACGAGGATGGACAATGTCCGAAAGCGCTCGCCAACAGAAGATGTTTTGCAGAAACCAATGAAGACGCATAATAGAGGGTTCTATATTTATTGGTAGTTATAATAACCCTTTAGATATAATACCAGTGCCTATAAGAATATGTCTTCAATGGTTATTAAAACGTGGAAAACAGCCAGTGAACAGAGATTACTTTAGGTATAGTGAGAGTTTTATATTATGAGATTATGCTCTGTTTCAACAGAATTTATAGTGAATTTTACTCTAGTAAATTCAAAAATTTCGTTTATATATTAATTGAGGCAATATCGAAATATTTTCTAAGTTTACAGTGCATAGCCTGCAATCTAACTGAAAATAAAATAAGTCAATCATAGGGAGATATATCCTCTATCTCAGGACTAATAATAAAAGTAGATGGGCTGTCCTTTCTGGGCCTTCGCTACCAGGGTTTGAGCCCTACGACAAAAACCTTATTGGAATTCCGGGAGGTCACTGAAGGTCCGACCCAGAGGGCTGTGATATACGGCCGTCATCGATTCCTTACACACAGACAGCGGGGAATTTTTTACTAACTTCTTTCCCCTCACCCCCTTCACCAATGGCCTTCTGTTGCATTAAGGAAATGAATAAAACGGGGGATGGAGGAAAAAGTTCCAGAGTGGTTTTCATTCTACTTTAGTCAAAGGAGTACATAAAAGAAGAAGAAGAAAAAAAAAAAAGACAAGCCGTTTCTTGCTACTCTCAACAAATTAGGTCACAGCATTGTACCATCTGAAAAATCGCCCATAATCGCAATTTTTACGCCTCTAAGTGGTATGTAGAATAGACAGGTACACCTTTCATATAAAACGTAAGCTTTGGGTAGCTTTTTATCGAACATATCCTATAATCTGTAATCGATTTAAACTCGTCTATTGAATGCTTAGAACACGGTTCCGATCTGCAAGACTTATTAGTCAAGAGTTCATGGCTCACTAGTAAAAAGAAAAGTAATATTTATTCTCTGTGTATTACTGTTTTTAACTGTTAATGAACAAGTGTATTCATGGTGTTTGTTGGAAGAACCTGTTCTATTATTGTTTTATATGCTATTTTAAATAGTTGTATATGTTATGTGAAAGTGTATTGAGCATGTGAGTTTGACAATTTTGGTAAATAGTGTTGTATTTCTGATGATAATAATATATAAATTTTTAGATGATTTTAGTTGGGGTTCGGTCAAGGTAGATCCAAAATTATACTACTTAAAAAAAAAGTGTATTTTTTAAAATATTATCTGCCAACGTAGGCAGATAATCCTTAATTAATTTTTTTGGACCTACCTTTACCGAACCCCAACTAAAATCATCTAATAATAATATCTACGGTCAAAAAACTCTCCGTTTGAATTTTATTAATGGTTTTATTATTGAGATATTAAAATTCTAATGTATATTTAGGTTTCTGAAAATAAATGTTCTACTCTATTTCATTCTTTTGCCTTAACTTATTCGGTAGTAAAAATGGACAAGAACGACGAGCTGATCACATAACATATGGCAGGTATGGGGTAAGGATGAAACATATCTATAATAAATGTATCTCTAGAAAAGTGTCCAGTGAAACCACTCTATAATTAAATAGACTGTATGTTTCCAGTTGACCCCGAGGCCATCTTTGTTTATAGCGGGAAAGGTTGTAGGGATTTGAGGACAGGGCTTGTACAAGTGGGTTTGTGTGGAACTGCGGTTGTCTGTAGAAAGGGGAGAAGCGAAGGGAAATGTGGTCTTACACTGAAGGATTATCGAAGTCAAGGTGAAGAGTAGAGTTGGATATACAATAGGGAGTATTTTCGATTATTTTTAGAATTTCTGATAAAAATGATTAAATTCTTTGGATAAAGATAGGCTTGGCTGAGTTCTGCAACGGATGTCCAGATTGGTCGTTGCTAAATCTTGTACTTTTTTAGTTTGATATCTATTGCAAGATTTGGGTTCATATTCAATTGCCTATTTAAAAATCATTGTCATCGGGTAAGTTCTTGTCTCTTAATTTTGTTATGCTCGCCTCATGGGAGTCGTGATAGAACCCAAGGTAACGAACAAAATATGGTATGGGAATGCTATTTTCAGGAAATTTTTACAATTTTGGAAATAAACTTGCAAGCAATTTGATTAATTATTTTTAATTCTCCATTTACCGTACCCTGCTGGATTCATGCCAGAAGCGCTTGTAGTTTTGTGAAAGCAGACCCCCCCCCCATCTCCCAATGTCCTCTCTTTTTGAACTCCCCTAACCCTTGACTGATTTCAGCCCTTGACGATCTCTCCAAAAGTTTGCAAATATATAAAAGCTTAAGTATCGAATTTAGTTTCATTGTTTTAAAAATTGTGGATACTAGAGCGGGTTAGGCATATAGATAGATATCACCAATTTTAGTTGAAAATGATTTCAATATAAATAAAGAGAATTGGTTATGAAAGCTGCAATTGACTGTATAGTGTAAAATCATTCATACATCTATAATTGATTTTTATGATTACAGGAAAATTAAAAAAAATTACAATGTTACACTAATTATAAGGAACTCATGTGTAATTCTAAAACTAACATCTGTAGATTAAGTGTAACTGCTGTATCAAAAAGAGCTTTTCCTCCCCAACATGACAAAGAAATCCTCTATATCCCTAAACCTTTGAGAGAACAAAAACAAAAAGTAAGTAACCCTTCCTCCTAAAAAAAAAGGAGTAAAAAATTGTTTTCAAAAAAAAGTAAAATTTAAAAAAAACAGCCCTGGGATGTAGGGTGTTAGATGTAATTACAGGCAGATGCCGAAGAGTACATATGCCCTGGCAGATTATGCATGGAGCCCGTGGAAAACCCGACCCTTGTTGACCGGAGTCATTTTTCCTGAGGGTTGAAAGTATTCTCCAAAGCTAAGGGTTGACAGCGGAACCCCAACCCCCAACCCCTCTACACATCTCTGAATTATGGAGGAGGATAACAAAAGCCCAATTTGAAAATCCGCCGTAGGGGATGATGTACACTTCGACACCAGTCAGTACAAACCAGTCACGATTTGCATTTCACAATTGGTGCTCAAAGAAACAAATAATTTTTTTTACCCTGCAATGTGACTATCTAATTCCCCCCCCCCCCCCCAAAAAAAAGTCGAATGGAAATTGTCATTAATCAATTATATTACTATTATTTCCAACAAGGACCCTCTTAGACATGGCTGTGGAGCTATACAGCTACATTTATTATTATTATTATGTTCATTTATTATTATTTTCTGACGTTCTTCTGGCTTCATAAGCCGCCTTGAGGGCTATCAATGGAGGCGGGAGGTAGTAGTTATTGAACTAATGAAATGAGGATGTTTATGTAATACAGAATTTTAAGTTATGCTGATTTCCTAAGTAACTACATTCGCTTTTCTTAATATAGCTCTGAAGATTGCTCGCTAAGTAGGCTAAAATTTCTGGAAAAAAAAAAATGTTTGTTAGGAGTTTTTATCACCTCATTTAACTAACACAAAACTCTTAAATGGACCTATTTCAAATGGTTTTTGAATAACCTATCGATTCTTTTATATTTCTGAAAAAAAAAAAAATATGGATTTAATGGAGAATTGTTTCTTCAGTTATGGAACAGTATGGCGATCAAGTTGCGAATAGCCATTTTTTCTTCTGTTGCCCCACTAATTCATTTATACAATACAGTATATTGTCTTCTTTAGTCTTTATACAATTAAGTACTGAATAGTTCTTAATTCTTAAGGCTTTTTTGTGCAATTTTACTGATATTACATACAATTATTATCTATTATTATTAAATTATCGGTCTACTAGTTGTAGGAGTGATATTGGAGATTAGGAATTTGTTACGTTTAGTAAAACATGTAGTCTTCCAGATTAAAAAAAAAAAAAATGATTGCAACCGCTTTCGCAGAAAAGACTGCTTTTTCAGGCAGGTCGAATGCGGTCATACCGAGAGCACCTCCATTCCTCAATAGGCAACCGAGGGTACCCTACTGAGAAATGGAGGTCCTCTGGGTTTGACCGCATTCGACCTACCTGAAG
Source organism: Oncopeltus fasciatus (assembly GCA_000696205.2). Lineage (NCBI taxonomy): Eukaryota > Metazoa > Arthropoda > Insecta > Hemiptera > Lygaeidae > Oncopeltus > Oncopeltus fasciatus. The sequence goes on along the minus strand of KZ808678.1, from coordinate 161,470 downwards.
ATGCAATATTTTCGGCGAAAGCGGTTGCATTATAGTTTTAAAAAAAAACAGGAATGGAGGAAGACTACTTCTTTTACTGAATATATTATCGGTCTACTGCCTTTCTTTCGTCTCTTATCCACTCTATAATTTTCTTGACAATCTGTTATTCAAAAAGGAATACCTATTTAAATAAATAATTAATTGTGATATGTAATCCCATGCTAAATTATTTATAAGAAATGCACCGGGAGCCAGAAAAAAAATCTTACAACCTCAGTTGGTAATCGAACCCAGGTTTCCTACTTTACTCGGTTGTGCAGAGCTTTAGCGCGCCTACCCGGAAAGTAGGAGACTTGGGTTCGATTCCCAGCGGAGTAAGATTTTTTCTGGCTCCCAGTGCATTTCTTATAAAAAATGAATATCATTTCAAAGAGAAAGACAATGAGGAAGAGGATGATATCTCGTTCTCTCGGAAAATTCGGATTTTCCCGTTTCCAAGTCCTCCCCAAGTCCGCTGAACATCAACCCCCGCTAGTCGGAGGGGTCTTATGGTCGGCCATTCACCTTCCAAACGGGTGGTAATCAGCTGCCGGGGGCAGGGAGAGATGACCCTTATCGCAGGGGCATGTTGCCCGAGCCCATAACCTCCGAGTCCCAGACACGTTCCAGCCCTCAAGTCACCGCAGCCCCATCCCGAGGTAGGCCTAATATCTCAGCTTTAACTAAGCCGACAAATTCAGGAGCCTGAACGCTGATAGTTAACAGAACCTGCAAATTTCATAAACTCAGCACAGGTTGACTTGTTAGAAACACCTCTTCATTATGTTTCAGTCCATCATGTTCAAGTTTCAATTTTTAAGATTGATTCACGTTCTGTGTTGTCCAAATTGCGAAAAATATTTCTAAACTTTTTCGCACCAGCTTATTATTTACTCATCTTCGTTTAAGGATTACTTATTTTTCTCTTCTTAAGTTTAAATCAGCTGTGTTATATTTGGATGGCGACCTTTTGAGGTTATTTTATTACTAAGTAAAATCATTACAACATTTTTACTGTTTTTTAAATTAAAGAAATTTATGATTAGACCTTACTAAATTTTAGAGAAAGTCAACCTATGTTTAGAATGTTTTATAAAACCGTCTTTATTTCTTGAAATTTTTGTAAAAACCATTGCAGATTTTTGTATATAATGTTTTTAGGTCCTCTTTGAAATTCTGATTAAAGCCATTATAGGCTAATTTAATTTTGAGTATAAACTACTTTAGGATGATGTTAAATTTTGAATCTCACTAATTTCTTAAAGGTTAATTATCCTGCTTTTTTGAGTACAATAGATATATCATTCATATTAATTAAATATTAGTTAAAAAGCAGATAATTTCAATATTTATTAAGTTAAAAACACACACACACAAATATATATAGTCAATGGTCGCTCTAAATTTGCTGAATATTATAACAAAACCACGATAATTTTNAACCCAGGGCGCTGGGTTGGTTGGGGGGGTCTGTTTATGATTTATACGTCAGGGGCTCCTGAATAAGCCCTGGACAACCTTTTATCGAGGAATAATAGCTTCCGCAGAACTGGGTGTTTAGAATAGAGTGGTAACTCCTTGACCTTGTCCATAAGTGGATAATATTTATTAAGTTAAAAACACACACACACAAATATATATAGTCAATGGTCGCTCTAAATTTGCTGAATATTATAACAAAACCACGATAATTTTATCATAACTGAGAGGAGAACATTCCAGATTTTCTAATGATTAAGTAAATTCTATTTAAAATAGAAAAAAAAAAGGGAAAATATCTATTAGAAAGTAAATATTTCTTCTTAATTTATAAATGACGAAATTTAATTAGAAAGAAACTATTAGGAATGAACGGTCCCCGCTCTTTTTAAATAGAAAATTGAGATTTGCTAGTTTAACGATAATTTAAAATTGATAAAAATGATGTCAAAATAGCGAAAATCTGATAAGAAAGGTGGGAGACTTTGAAGTAGGACAATTCAACACCACTAATGTTATTACTATATTCACAAAAAATTGATTGTACTATATGATTTTATAACAGTTTCATTTTATTATATTCTTAAAATTCTTATAAAGGAAAATTTTGAAAATGTAACTAGAAGACTTCTGGTAAGCCATGATTTTTCAATTTTAAATAACATAATTTACAGGCAGATGCCGAAGAGTACATATGCCCTGGCAGATTATGCATGGAGCCCGTGGAAAACCCGACCCTTGTTGACCGGAGTCATTTTTCCTGAGGGNTACAATTAAACTAATGTTTCTTTTATATAAAGTAATTGAAAGTAGTAATAAAAGAAAATATAAAATGTAGAAAATTATGGAAATAGAGGATGTAAAGAGAATAAATAAAATTAATTAAAGTAAATTAATGCGTATTAAAAATAAAAAATGAAGAAAAACAGTATAGTTATAACTCACTATTGACTGTTACTAAACGTCTCAACAAATTTATTTATATGCCCTCTTTAAGGAAAGCAACCAAGACCCTCCAGATGTCAGTCCAAGTTGAATAAGATCTTTGTTTTTACACTAGTCTGGAGTAGCAAATGGAAATGTGGTCATAACTTGTACTTAGCGTTCTGATAACTAAGAATTGTTTACTTGGAGTAGATCCTCATTACATTTAGTTGTTTATCCTATGGACTTTGAATTGTCACTCCTTATGATTTGTTGTCTGTTATCCTCATAACTTGCACTAGTTAATCCTCATAACTTAGGGTTGTTTATTCTCAAATGTTTTAGTCGTTCTTTTTTTCTATTGAATTAGACGTGTTAATCCTAATAAATAATAATAATAATAATAAACCTTTTCCCGTCATTATTTGTTTTTAGTCGATATTTAATTTAAATTTTTTCCAAGAGTTTAAAATAAAAAGCCTAAATACTGAATTAGGATTTCATTTTTATGAAGAACTGCGGACTTCATTTTTTTAAGTTCCACTTAAAATATTTGATTAATTTTTTTTCGTTATTAAATTATTTTTTAAAAATGATAAGAACATTAAATTTTACACAGATCATGTTCATAAATTTATTCATAACACTTACAATGAAGACGATATTACAATTTTAAAATTTAATCTTCCTCCAAAACCCTTTTCCTTTTGACACATAACACCCGTTAAGGAAACATATAAGTATAAACATATGAGGGCGTATTTATAACTAAGTAGGATCTATAGAGGTCTGTTGAAATGTTTTAAAAGTCTCCCCATTTTGCCAAGATGAATAGCTGGGTTTCCATAAAAGGTGTAATCTGCTAAAAGGTCCCGTTTATTTTCCCTTATCTTGTCAAGTTCCCTCTTAACTGCTGACTTAGGGGCGTTTCCATAACGCACATGGCAAGAGTTGCCCTCGACCCTCGAGCTGGAACATCAGCCGTCTCATTACCTGCAATCCCTGAATGAGGCTTTATCCATTTCAATACAAATATTCAGATAAATAATCTAAAGGGTTATTATTACAGACCGTGACAGTGAACGTATGTATTCGGCCAGAAAATGGACAACGTCCGAAAGCGCTCGCCAACGGGAAATGGTTTGCAGAAACCAATGAAGACGGAGAATAGAAGGTATGAGAGACAAATATTCAGTCTACTAACTATCCTCAAATGTTTTCTGTTAATCCATCGGGCTATTATTTAATATTTGTATTGTTATATCGCTGTAAGGATTTTTAGTGAATTCTATATATATATGTTTGCTTCATTCTTAACTATTCTTTCTGATTGTTTTTGACCGTGCTTCATTAGCGCTTATTTATTGCTTATTTAAATATTTATTTTGTATATATAAAAAACTGCTCCTATACAATTTTCATTTTTACTTCCAACGGTGAAAACAGCTCAGACCCACTACAATTTTGTGAAGTTTTCTTTCACTTTCTGGATAAGAAAATTATCTAGAATTGTGCTTTTCTTTATTATTTATTTACTTAATATTGTATTAGTTTTAAATAAAGTAAGAAACATGAAGATTTAAGAAACAAGAATAATGATGTGTGTGCCATATTTCAAATTATGGGTATTTTTTCTTAAAGTAATTCCCACAGTTGGGAAGATGGTGGAAGCGCTGGCATTAGTTTTAGTAATTATGTTTTCATAAATGCTCATGTCCAATATAATTCCTCATTTCATGTTTCATGAATGCTCATGTCTAATATAATTCCTCATTTCATGTTTTATGAAAGCTCATGTCTAATATAATTCCTCATTTCATGCTTCATGAATGCTAATGTCCAATATAATTCCTCATTTCCTGCTTCATGAAAGCTAATGTCCAATATAATTCCTCATTTACATGTATTTTAAAGAATAAACTTTCCTCATATGTTCAAAATTTAATTCATATTTTTATAAAGTTAGACTTATTTGGTTTTCTCTTTTTGAAATGTAATTTTAGTGTGCGTTACCCATTTAGTGAGTTTTAATAATAACCCAGGGCGCTGGGTTGGTTGGGGGGGTCTGTTTATGATTTATACGTCAGGGGCTCCTGAATAAGCCCTGGACAACCTTTTATCGAGGAATAATAGCTTCCGCAGAACTGGGTGTTTAGAATAGAGTGGTAACTCCTTGACCTTGTCCATAAGTGGATGAATGAAAGACAAAAAGTATTTTAACTAAATTCTAATTAAAAGAACAAGCGTTCCTCTTTTAGGAAGATTTAAAAAAAGGAAATTAAGCAATTATGTAAAATGAAGACCGTCACTCAAGAGCTACGAAAATAGAGCGAATTACTCAGCTTTGTAATTAGTAATTGTACTTATCTACATGTAAATCCTCTATCTGTACTACTTTTTTACTAGTTAGCTGAGTCATCTCTGTATATTTAAAAGAAACATGGGATATTCATTCACCTATGAATAATTAAAGAAATACCTGTTGAGGCTTCTAGACCGTTAAATAGAATTTTACGTAAACTTCCCCTATTCTAATTATTATATTTCAATGCAACTACTAAAATATGTCTTTTATAAACAATGAATAAATCTGTTTTGAGTTTATAAACAAAAGAATCTGTTTTGATTTTGATATAAACTAAATATTATTCCCGCTGTAGCAAAATAATGCCTTCTATTACGGCTTAGATAACCGCTTGGTTTATTAATTAGAATTTGCACATTAATGAACTCTGCTTTCCTATTTATTTTTTATATTAAAAAACGGCAAGAAGAAACATAAAACTAATTTTAAAATGACAGCTTCCACAAAGTTAAATTAAAATTAATGCTTCCCTCAAATGTTCACTGTCCCTTTGTAATCCATAATATTCCTTTTATTAAGCATCGAATCAGTTTTATTACTGTAGTATTTTGGCACTAAATGTGTGCAAATTAAGGCGATTCCTCAATTTAATTAATCCAAATATTCTCAACAACGAAATCATCCTTTCTTTTCCCCATTTAAAAGCGTTAAGTCAAATTTTACTAGGAAAATCTTAAAAAAGTATCCTTTATATATATATATATATATATATATATATATATATATATATATATATATATATATATATNTATATATATAGGAGTTCACGCGGCCATTTCCTATTCAGACGGCGTGGTGAATTATTAGGATGGGTAATACTCGATAGAGTTTGGGCTAAAGGATTGGGATGCAGGGAAATGTGAGAGTGAAATTGACTAAAACGAGTTGTAATAAAGTCTTTAAAATAAGGGATTTCAAGGTCATTGTGGAGTAATGAGTTGGCAACGTAATAGGGTGCATCAACTATGATTCTTAGGATTTTGGATTGGAAGGACTGTATTCTTTGGATGTCGGATGGTTTAGCAGTTCTTCACAGTACGAATCCATAAGTCCAAATAGGTCTCAGCAGCGTCTTATAAATAGTTAGTTTATTAGTCACAGTTAAAGTTGATTTGCGGTTTATCAGCTTGTAAAGTTGTCCAAATCTCCTTTTTAATTCCTATTTTTTGATTTGTGTGTGTGTGTGTGTTATGTTAGTCGAGAATCAAGATGAAAGCTAATATACCTGGCGCAGTCGTAAGTCAGAGCTGGCAACATCGCTTTATGTCCATGTGATGTATGTCTTTGGAGATTTATCCTGGTAGTATGTGAGTCAACATCGTAAGTTGTTAACAGCAAAGGTTGCAAGAAGTGTGTTTGGATGAGAGGTGATATCGGCAGTATACAGGATGTAAAGAATTTAATTATAAAATGTTAACCATAGAGCCAGTAGAAAACAAATATAAAAAAGTAAATAAAATAAAATATAAATCCCTCCCCATTGTATATATATATA
>KZ808678.1:132423-155063 GCA_000696205.2 Oncopeltus fasciatus | reverse complement strand
ATATATTTGGCTGAAGAAAATATTGAAAACATTTTAAACAATTTGTCAAAAGAACAACTTAGATTGAAATTATTTTTTTAGCATTTGTTAAAATCAATTCTTCAAAATAGAAAAGAGGCATGTTATATAATTACATAACTCTTCCATTGAACACACAAGTCTATAGGTGCTCAATTTAATAGTAACATTTAAGATAAAGGAACCGATTTCCACATATTTCACCTCCTTTATTTTTATTCGTGGTGATTTCCAGAAGCCGTCGATCGTTGAAGATAGTGGTGGCGGGGTATTTAGCAGAAGAGCTTGAGGTGTGGTGGGAGGAAGTAAGAGTTCCTCTCTCACACCATTCCAGGAGGATATTTCTGCCGAGAAAGGTAGACAAAAGAAACCCATAAAAATATAAATGAACACTCAGGAGATGGAGTTATGAGGGAGCCTGTTTTATTCTTTGTGGGGATTGGCGCCGCCATTTTCCCGAATCACCTCCTGAAGACCTAGCGCCACCTATTCTTCACCACTAAGTACTCATCTCGTATTTTCTTCCACCCTTCCACCCCACACCAAATCCCCCGAACGTTTTTTTTTTTCTTTTTTGTAAAGGAAAAATAACGAAGAGAAGAAACGTAATTCTTAAAGGGAGGAAAATTGTTTAGCAGTGAACAAACAGCAGAGGCGTAAAAAGCCCCCCCCTCCCTCCGCTGATTCTCATCACACTAAAGCTTTAGTGAAGTGTCTTTTATTAAAGAGGAATATTGGCTCTCACAAAGAGTGCACTTTTATTTTTATAGGTACTGAAATATTTCCTCCCTAAATGTCATAAACAACAACAGATATACTGACAATATTGTGGAAAATAGAAAGTTATTACAGCAATTACATTGCCGCTCATTGAAAAATGAATTAATCTTTGGAAGAGGTCTAAAAGTATTTAATAAAATCCACAATATTAGATATAATCTCATAAGTGTCAGTTGGGGGCTGTAGTAGTGTTATATACTTTGGTAGAAGGCGAACTGTAGCAGATTTCCCACATGGATTTCAAGATATCATCACCGATTCTAACGTTAAAATTTGGATTGAATGTGCTAATGTTTGTGCGATTGAGAGTGTTTGGAAATACCATAGATCACAGGATGGCCGAGGTCTTTCTCAGATTGGAACATGACTAGAAAATGTACCATGTACAGAAAGTATACGAGGCTGGACATTGTTTTTGACAGATTTCTTTATGAAAATAATTCTGTTCTGCTGTTCATTGACAAATATGCTATAATACGACTTATACATATATATAATAAATAAGAACAGGAGGAAGAAAAAGTGAAGTGAATACATAAAAAGAAAGAAAACCCAACTGTACAACAGTTTAGTGAGTTTGTTTCTGAGTAAACTCGATCGTGGTCTGGGGGCGTTTTGAGGTAGAAAAAAGAATAAAAAAAAGTAATATTATCATTAAAAATAGCCTTTTTTTAGGGCTATATACATATACATATACATGCAATTTTTGTGATAACTTTATTTACTAACATCTATATTCAATAACATGGAAAAGTTTAAGAATATATCTTTGAGGGTGCGGTGGGTCTTCTTATTTTTTCAAATGTGATACCCAATTTGGTGTTAAGGATTTTTATTGAACACGGTGGAATAAATCAAGAATTAACTGAAATGGATGAGGGTTGAGATAAGAATGGGGGTAGAGGGAGTCGAAATCTTTTATAAACTAAATTAATTAATATAATTTTTAGTGCAAGGGAACAGAATAAAAAATCTAACTGTCCCAGCCAGGACTCGAACCTGGATCCCCTGCTATCCGGGCCGGTGCATTNAAAAATTATCTAAATTTACGTGGGATTAAAGACCACAAAATAAATAATATTTATATAATTAAAATTAAAATTAAATTAAGAAGAGTCATTTAAACAGCTTGACAATGTCAGCTCCTCCGAGCATGAGCGATATATTCGTCGGCCTCGGAGGTTGGACTCTCGACACTAGTGCGGGGAATTTAATAACTTATCAGACTTGTCTCGGTAGCATAAGTGGTAAATGCACCGGCCCGGATAGCAGGGGATCCAGGTTCGAGTCCTGGCTGGGACAGTTAGATTTTTTATTCTGTTCCCTTGCACTAAAAATTATCTAAATTTACGTGGGATTAAAGACCACAAAATAAATAATATTTATAAATTAATTAATGTTTCATAAAATTGTGTGTGTGTAAAATTAAATTTTGTAACAATTATGGAAAATAAAATTTTCACTAAAAGCCCTTGTTACATTAGATATTTTACAATAAATCTGAGAAGATTGAGTGCTTCCCTCTCTAATTTATCCTTGGTAATCTAAACTTTAAAACTTTTTGCTTTTTAGAGTATGTAATATCAAATGATTAATTCACTTTTTTTTTATGTCCATAATTAATAAAACATGGGAAATCTGCTCAATTTAAGCAGCTCCTGTGTGATAGACTTAAAAAAAAAAGTCTAATTCTAATTTCAATGAATGATGATTCTTCAGAGTTTGACTCGTGGAAATGCCTTCTGGCAGGAGGGTGCAGTAGGGGTTGACAAGTCAATAGAAAAGCGTAGGGCGCGCGATAAACGCCCCCCTACTCCTACACAAACACACGCACACACAGAGGTCGAGTCCCAAAAGTGTGGAATATTTTTATGTCTGCAGATTATTTATGGACGACAATCCTTTTGTAACCCATTGGATGGACGACTTCTGAATCAACTTCGCTCAACTCTTTTTTCTATTCCCTTCTCCTATTGAATTTAATTTAACTTATTGTCTTTTTCTTAAATGAAAAAAATGAAACCAAATCCTTTTTCTTTTTGTAATATTTTTTCTTACTACTTATTTAACCGTTGTGTAAATAAAAAAAAAAAACTATACTGGCTGAAAGTTGGGGTACACTTGAAGTTTTAACATTTATAAAATCCTAGCTGGCCCCTGATTATGTATCAACCCTCATTCTTGCTAGTTACTGGCGTTAAATGCTTAATTGTAAGCAAAAATGTAAAATTAAAAAGTGGAAAAATTCATTTGAATTTTGTATTACGTCCCCTCCCTAAAAAAGAGTTTTAGAGAAGAACTTATTTGATTTTGATTTAATTTACAGCTTTAAAAATATATTTTATTATTCAAATTAAAAATAAAACTGTACCTGTTTTATAATTAACGTGAAATAGGTAATTTATATTTAATTTCGCTCAATAATGGGATAAAAGTTTTTCTTAATCAAATTATTTATTTTTAATGGTAACCTACCAGTTAATTATTTTATTTAAATTTTATTTTATCTTTGAACTAATTTAAGTCTCTTTCAACTATTTTCAGTTAAGGAGGAAGGTGAAATTTGCGAATAGTCGCCATATTTTTAACATCCATAGCTCTGGACAAGGCTATATATCTCAGTCAAAGATTGCCCAGGGCGGGATTTGAACCTACAATTCAGGAATTTTCCAGACCCCAACAGATACCCTTGACTAATAAATCAAGTATTTTGGCATTTTTTCTGACATTTGTAAATAATTTAATTTTAAAGGCCGAATAAGTCATTATAACAATGCATAAATAATAACCACATATTTTATAGTTATATGGCTATTATTTATGCATTATTTACATTTATAGGCAGCATGTGTTATGTGGCGTTTTTTACTTAGTATTTGTACTTATAGAACACACCAACAGGTCATGTGGTGTTTTTTTGATACATTATTTGTTACTAAATGCAGCATATGACAAGCTGTGAGACAATACAAATTGGAGAAGCTTAAGCTAAAAAAAAAAAAAAAAAAAAATTAAGCCGGTTGTTTTGTATATTTTTAAATTGACTCCACTGCTAATGGTGAAATATATATCAAAATAAAAAAAAAATTGGTTATTTAATACAGGTAGAGATGGTATGAGCTATAAATTTCATATACATCGAAGTATGTATTCTTTTTCTGGCATAAACAAAAATATAAGTTTTTAATTTAATATTGTACATGTACACTGGTTTATTCATCTTGAAAATTACTATACTCATTTTGCAGTACTTAGTAAGTTGAAAAAAAAATCTATATGCAAGAAGGTTGTACCTTAGAGATAAATTATAGATATAAACTCAGCTAATTATCAGTTCATTTCAACGTTTCAATTTAAACTAACTATTAAAAAGTTGAGGTTAAAATTTTATATTTAAATTAATGAAACTTATTTTAAATTAAATTTAGTTTAATAAAAACTTGTGGTACAGTAAAATGGCAGTGACCCTGTATACCTAACTGTGAAAATGAAAATGTTTCCCTTCATAATGGCGCTATCTTAATATTCTTTGATTTACAGTAGAGATAAGAAGAAAACCTTTCAGAACCGGGAGAGTAATTTTTAGTTTTAATTAAAACACAATAGGATTTTTAGAGGTGCGACCTTTTGAATATTATCCTTAGATCTTTTTTTTTCTTTTTTCTTTTTTTTTAAAGGGACCCTCATTTTTTAACCTGAGGAGGCTTTTGAGGGCGGGCTGCAAGAAGGGTTGAAGACGTCACGAGGAAATGAAAAACGACCTTAATTAAGGGGGGAGCATAATGGTTTAAGTGCTGTTAATAAGGCGTATAATTCATCAAAACGGCTGTTGAGTTTTTCCCGCGCGAAGGTTGTAGATATTGTCCTCGAGGTTAGAGGTACTGAAATCCAAGTCCCTACCTCCTTGGCCTGCTTCTTCTTGAGCAAAATACGAGGGGGGCATTCACTTGCTTTCCCCTACTTGGAAGTTCTGTATGACTTGGACCTCAATTTAATTTGACATTTTCAAAATTAGAAAAAAAAAAAAAGGACAGCTCATAAAAAATGTTTAACAAAAAGCAGACAGGCAGCACCTCATACTTCCCAAGCAGTAGGAGTAGAGCTTCAACAGATAAAAAATTAAAAACATCATACATAAGTAAAAATTAAAAAAATACATAAGTAAAAATTGAGAGTTTTTTTGACCGTAGATATTATTATCAGATGTTTTTTTTGTTGGGGTTCGGTCAAGGTAGATATTGTCTGCCAACGTTTCGGCTTACTTTGTAAGCCATCTACAGGGCTATCAAAGTGTCGAGAGGGGGCGTGACTGAGTCATAAAAATGTGTTCTTAGGGACAGGACGTCCCCTCTCGCCTTCATGATAGCCATAAATAGGGATTACAGTGTAAGCCGAAACTTGTTAATAAAAAATACAAATTATTTAAATTGTCTTTTTTGGATCTACCTTGACCGAACCCCAACAAAAAGAAACATCAAATAATAAGTAAAAATTACTTATTAGGAGCTGCGTAAATTTAGCGAAGTTCCCTTGATTCTTTATGGACGGGCGTAAATATGATTCAATGTTAGTCAAGTAAGTCGATAAGGACTTTGAGGCAAATATTTAAGTTCGTTAACGCCTACTTTGCGTAGAAGCAGAGAAAAATAGTAAAAACCATGTAACCAGCCTAATATTAAAATTATTAAAATGCTGTAGAANTATATAATTAAAAAATGACATTTTTCCCTTAATATGTTACCAATTTATCCTTTAATGTGAAAAATTATTGTCCATTAATAATTTTAGTCGTTTTCATAACTTCCTTCACTCGTTCAATTTTAGCTAAGAATATATTAATACAACAATTTTAAATAATAGGGAAACTCGGTATCTATATTTTGAAAATAATAAAGTCCTTTACGAAGTCTACCAAGCCGTACCCTTCAATTTACATTCAAAAATAATTTTCTTAATCTGATTTTTATGTGTAACGACATATGAATTATAAATAAATGTCTTAGAATAAAATTTGAGACTTATTGTACGACGATTCCTATAGGTATGTTGAAATGGAAAAAACCCATTAGATTATAAATCTATTTTATTTATTTTTTCGTTACAATTTTTGTTAATGAAGATATTGACTCTTTTTGTATTTAGGCTTTTTCTATGCCACTTATTGATTTGAAGAATTACAAACACTAGACCCCGTACAACACACACAAAAACGAATTTTCGTTTATACAAATAATTTAGATATTTCAATCGATGAATAGAAAATACAAGGTTTGTGTTTAGTGTTTTCTGTTCCGAATGTTGTTTTGAGCATATAAAAGATAAATTACGGCAAGTTTGGTTAAATTTAGGTTATATTCTGGCTACAATTTGCCATTTATTTGATTTAAAAGGATTTTCTGGCAACCCCTATTGTATACAGGTAGTCAGATCTGGCTTGTAATCAAGGTGCAAGGTAAGTAAGTGTAATATGTGTAAAATAGATTTTCCTAATATCTAAATATTTTATAATTATTTTATTAGAAAGTATTTTAAGGAAATTATTGAGAGAGAAACTTAAAGGATTGCTTGGGTCACCACAACTTCCCTACTGAAACTGGATTCCGGCTCTACAAATAAACTCTGTGAATTCAGACATTAACTCTAATATCGATATTTAACAGAACGTTGTTAATCTCTTCATTCTTCCTTACCAACTAGTTTAGAGTTAGTTTTGGTGGTCTTGCCTTTTTTGTTCATATCCTCTGCAGCCTACAAGATTATATGTGTAATTTCCACTTACTTATATGTCTATCATAAATGAAACACGGAAAACCAGGATGGAATACGCAGCTCCTGTGATGACAGACTTTTAAGCATTATTTACGGCATATATTGGACAGGAAATTTCTCTTTAAATGGTAGATAGTTTTAGCAAGCTTTAAAAGAAAGTGATGAAATTAAGAATCGTCGAAACGGAGGATACTGTTATTGTTAGCACTGAAAACATGTGAAGTAAGCCGTCGATCTATTCTTCTTGTCACTGGACAACATATTCTGCCTTCTTTGGGTGCCAACAGATGTAGCAGAGAGACTATTGAAGATGGAAGAGATTCTATTGGTGATCCTCTGATAGGTGTTCTTCCAGGTCAAAAATTGAAAATTTTGTGTAAGTTTATTCTTATTTAATCATTAATTTTTCCTGAGTGTAGCCTCCCTTTCAACCACTTAGTATCTTTGAGGAAGGGGCCTATCTACAGGTTACCATACCATTCTAAATATCCATGGCTCAAGACAAGCTTTTACTAATTAATAAAAGATTGCCCTGGGTGGGATTTCAACTTGCAGCGCCAGGATTACAAGACTCGAACGGATTCCATGAACTACACTATCTCCCCTTAGGTAAGTTTCTAAAAGAATTGGAACAATATCGAGGAAAAGTTTACTAAAAAATTGACAGAGAACGAATTACTATCGTATTGATCAATACTCTTTATGCACAAGCTCGTTACTATTTTAACAAGACGAAAAAACTTTTCCATCGTAGTAAGGGGGTGGAAGTCCCCCCTCAACCCGGACTCCTCAAATCCTCGACTCTCAGCCAAGAGGATTTCGTATTCAGAGTCACGAGCGTCGATTTTTAACGTCCAGAGAAAATAGTCCAGAACATTACTCTAGCCTCCGCATCTTCCTCACACACTCCTTCAACCTGCGTCATCCCTTCTCTCAGTAAAATATATATTCAATATTTGTATTAAATTCAAAATTTGTACACACACTCACACACGCGTGAGTATTTATTTACGTAAAGAGGCATTTGAAGAAAGATGGAAATGAATGGTTTCAATATTTTTCAATCTGTTAGAACAAAAATTATCCAAAGACTAAAGCTTGACTCTTCAACAAAAATATAAAGTTTGTGTTGTTGCATTACGTAAATGCTTGGAGACTTGGAGAGTGTCCGAATTGTACATGTCAATCGCTCTCCGGAGATTTGTTGGCCAAAAAGAGTATGAAATGAACATTTATGGACAGTTATCCATTTTGCGAAAGGCGAAGGGAAAAATTCAATTGAAAAATAATTGTTATTACTAAAAGAAATATTTCTGCTATCATCAACAAACGGAAAACTATTTTTTATTCTTTAGCCTTGCATTTATTGTTTCAAAATTTATGAGGGATTAAATACCACAACGAAAACAATATTTATAAAATTAAATTAATGAAAATAACGAGAGTCTGATAAATAGCTTGACAATGTCAGCTCCTTCGAGCATAAGACGATTTATTCGTCTTACTCGGAGGTTTAGACTCCCGGTACGAGTGCGGTGAATTTAAGCTAGTCTCGGTGGTGTAACTGCCATAATATATTAATAATAAGCCTAACGCGCTTGCTCGGATAGCTGGAGATCCAGATTCGGGCCCTGGCTGGGACAGAAAGATTTTTATTCTATTTCCTTGCATTTATTGTGGAAAAAGTTTTTATTATTGACACAAATGATAAGCATGAAGGACTAGATAGATTTTACATTTTTTAGTAAGGTCGATGTAGATAAGGACTAAGAAAATGGTCATTAAAATTCAAAAGAGCAACAGGCTTCCCTCACAGTATATGTACAATTTAGTGACTATCATTTTCGGTATAACTTAGGATCGTGCCACGAGAAGGAAAAAAAAAAAGTTAAAAAATTCTGCCATGTAAAGAAAATAACCATTTTCGCAACAGTACTTCGCAAAGAATGTCTTATGGGTTAAGGGTGACTTTTCCTAGACAAGTGTGGGTAGCAAAGTGCTCAAAAACTTCAGAGAGGCTAACTACCCTTCGAATAGCAACATATATATGAATAAAACTTTCTGAAATAAACAACAAGACCTAAGAGCTGTTAGTTCCAATGTTTTATTAAAAATAAACCAGAGTTAATGACTAATTATTCTTCCAGGCCTCTACACGATAATGACAATAGGAATTCAACTTTTGAAGGCTAGCTACAGGTCGATTCAGAGAAGATAAAAGTTCACTCTACCCTCCTAATTATATCCACCAATTTGGAGTTTTAGGAAAATGTTGTAAAATATTTTATCATAAACTTTGAAATATTCAGATGTTATTCAAGTAATATAGTAATTCATACTTAAATTTTAAAAGTATAATACAGAAAAAGGTTATCAATAATTGTTAATATATTGCACAAAAAAACATTGATTATACACATATATAGAAGAGCATAATAAGAGATTAAAATGATTATTATTTTATCTTAGTATAACTCTTTTCTGGATAAAACATTTATTATTTTTAAGAAAGCAGGTTAAATTTTTAAAATTGTCAATGTAAATAATAAATTCTTCTTCCGGGAATTTTTCTTTTTCGACCGGGTTGGAGTTTCAATTATAATAAAAGGGTTTATATAAACGTTATATTTTTGTATGTGTATTAAACAAATATATAACCTTTCATAATAATTGAAACTTCGCCCTGGTACAAAGAAGAATTAGTGAAATGGCAGACCTAGCCAAGATTCTGTTAAACAGGAATCAGTTATATGACGAAGTTTATTTTGAAAGCTATCCTAACTTTGGATTTTAACATTTTAGTTTTAAAATGCAAATATAAAGAATTAAAAATTCACTTACATCCTTCTTCTATCCTCATTTTTCGTTTGAATGAGCATGAAGTTTTAAAACTACTCACTCCAATAATTTATGTGAAGTTCAGAATTTTTCTTGCTCATTGGAACCGTTCGACCTAATTCTGATTCTTGTATATTTCAACTAGCTTTCTATTAGTTATTAAGTCCCATTACTTCATATCGGATTATATTTCCGCCAGATATATATACACATTTTGTGTCTATATCCATTCGGCAATGATCAACAATCAGGACCATTAGCCAGTAGAGATTTTTAATCTTGTCCTGTATACGATGTATCAATTCTAAACTCTGAAGACAGTTCTCGCCTTGCCATGCAGTACAAGTTATCTACAGAGATAACTATGGCTCTAGATTCCTCTAAGTGCAGCATATATAGAAGACAGAATCCTATGTCTATCAACTAGAGACGAAACTAGTCTTTGTGGCCAGTTGTCATACTCATGGTTCAGTGACTCGGAGAAGAGCAGCTGACCCATGCAGAGAACACATGATTTAACATTCCGATTTCATGCCCGACCAAACGTAAACTATTGAATTTGGAAGAATAATTTCATAATTTTTTCGTCCACTGCTCATTTCTAAGATTAGATTATTGACAAACAGCAATCAATACTGTAACAATAAGCAAACATAGATACTTATACTAGTAAAAATTATATCGGATTTACTCAGCAATTACTATTATTAAAGTTTTCACTCATAGGCTTCCAAATCTGAGATTAATAAAGAATGTACAAGAATTTACTGTATAAAATGTGTAAATAGTACTAGTAGTTGTAGCGGAACTGGCAATATCAAGATCAGCGTGAACATACATTTTTAAGAATATTTATTTATTTATTTCTAGAATTTTTTTTGAGTTATTCTTATTTTTGACTTACTGTTTACATTTCTTCTAGTATCTGGCCCTTTAGTAACGCTAGAATATCATAAAGAAGACAAAGGCTTTAGATAGAGAATAAATTGAAAAAAAAAAAAAAGAACGTCATTATATTTTTACCAATACTTCTTCCGGGTTAAACCGTGTCTTGAAGTTTTTAGGTGCCAAGCTTTCCCATATCGTGTGATGGCTTCTTCAGGGCTGAATAGAGAATGGGTTGAACCCGGAAAAAGTATTGGTAAATATGTCTGAGGATCGTGGAAGCCTACGTGAACAACGTCATTATATTCAAATGGAGAGTTTTTTTTAACCGTAAATATTATTATTATTGTTGTTGTTGGGATTCGGTCAAAGCAGATCCGAAAAAAAATAATTTAAAAAATGTGAATTTTTTAATTATTTGCCAACGTTTCAGTCATGAAAATGGGACTCGACGTCCCCTTTCGCCTTCATGATAGCCCTAAAGATGGCTTAAAATGTAAGCCGAAACGTTGGCAATAATTAGGAAATTTGTATTTTTGTATTTATATTTATTGGATCCAAATTGACCGAACTTAAACAGATATCATCTAATAATTTTATTATCTTTGTTTTTTAAATTACAAAATCAAATTTAATATGCAATGTAAATGCATTTGTAATCAGTAAAAATTTTACGAAAACCACCTAATTTAGAAATGTATAATTCAGTTGGGTTTAGAGAGTAGTAAACCTGTATTTTAAAGAAAAAAAAATTGTTTACGCTTCTCTGGAAAAATCGATGAATGGTTCTGCTGAAATCGTAAGGTTAAGATGAAGGAGTGACAGAAAAAAGTGAATAACCGTCAATATCTTCGTTATAGTTGGCATTAGAAAGTAAGGAAGCTGTTCTCTTGTTTTCTGCTCCTTCCCCCACCCAAATTTATTCTTCAGCTCTTTCTCCGCCATTTAAGACCAAATAAGCCATCCACTCTCATCTATCTCTACCTTAAGTGAAATCTCCCCTTGTTGACGCTGCATTTGCGTGTGGGCCATCAGGGTATCCAAGCAGATCCTCGCCGTGCCTTCAGGGATGTACCATGGGGAGTATCAAACTCCTGCCGGTCTCGGCGTATTTCCTCCGAGAGGCCTGCCCCCACTCGACGGGACGAAATGAGGGGGAGGGGGCGTCTTCCACAGGGGCGTGTTGTCTTAAGTTATTTAATTAGCAAGAACCACCCCTCTTCAAGGCGGGTGGAATTATTTTCATTGCTATAATTATTTCTCTAAACTTAATTGCAATCGAATTTCCTCCGAAACCCCAAGTCAAGGCCCATGATCTGGGGTCGCTGTATAATAGAAATAACGTCCTTCAAAATAAAGGAGGATAATTACTTCTTTCTCTTTCTTACGTTGTTTTGTATTTAAAATGAGAAATATGAATTACTAAAAGAAGATTGATAAACATTACTTTTAATTTACCTAATGAAAAATGTTAGAAATGATTTCATTTTCTAAAATCAAAATAAATACGGCTGTAATTGTTGTATAGCTTATTATAATTTTTAAATAAGACGTTAAATAAATAAATTTGTACTATAATTGTCAAACTAATTATATATAAAAATTAATCTAAATTAATATTTTGGTGGAAATATACACAGTTGTATGTCTAATAGCCATTTTCAGACGTTGTCAATGAGGTACTCTTTGACAAGAAATAACTCACTTGTTTTCTCTCTCTCTCTTTGTCATGGCTCATGTTCATTGATTATCGATTATCTCCAGACAACCAGACTTCTTCTTCTTTTTTTTTTTTTTCTTTTATAGAAAAATTGAGATCGCCTTTCCTTATCAGCAGTAGGGTGAAAAGACCGATCTGAGCCACGCAAATGGGGAAAATGGCGGACACCATGGTTTCCTGCCAAAAATACTTACCTCTAAGCCTACCTCTTTGGATCAAGATAGCAGCGCACAGGGATTCACACCAAATCTCTATGTCTACCTAATCGCTGGTGACGTCATACGACAGAGGATAAAATTCCCTACCTCATCACTGGTGACATAATACAATAGAGAAGGGAATTTTTAACAGGTCCGTAGACATGTTAGCGACTTTTCTATCTTATCGCCGGTGTCGTCATAGGAGTAACTTACCTTCTATGGGATCCCCAAAGATTTCATCGATTTCCTACCTCGTCGCTTGTGACGTCATAGGAACGACTTACCTCGAAGGGGGTCTCGAAAGATTTTAGCGAATCTCCTTTTAATCCCTATAATAACATAACCTACCCAGGCGAAATTTCTTCCTATCTCAGACTTTACTTCCCTAGTTCATTCATTTATAATTCTGTCTCCACACATACTCCTTCTTACATTTATGAACTCCTTATCTTCACCTCTTCAGTCCGTTCACGCCGCACTAGATCCTGTACCTCTGATCATTACACTCCCTCTTATAGAACTGCTTCATTTCGCCACTCTTTCCTAGCTCGGACAGCTAGCCTTTGGAACTCCCTACCCTCAAAAATTCGACGTGCTCCTTCTCTTTTTATTGGCAAATCCCTCTTTTTCAGCATCTTCTATCCAATCCAAACTGAATATTCCTAACTATGATTGTTACTTATTAATGATTAAATGAATTTTATGGGGTTGTGATATGCATGCAAAATTCATCTATGTTATTCAAAGGGACTCTGTTAGCCCCAGAATAAAGTTTATTTTCTTCTTCTTCTTCATCTTTCTCAGGCGTATTTCCAGGTAACCATAACATAACCTTCCCAGGCGAATTTCTTACCATATTATCTTTGAGAGGGCTAATCCCTCTTCCATGTTGTCTTGTGTTTATGCTTATCGGTTGACCTTTGACCCCAAAAATATTTAGTTTAAATTAATCTTAATCCCCTATAGACTTAATCCCCCAATATTCTGTTATTATGTGTTTGAAACACTTTGGACCTTTGACCCCTCACCCCCTAGAGAATTTCCTATATTCAATCTATATTCATCCCATATAGTAATTGGTTGTCACATGTTTGACAATGGGGTAGAAAGGTTTTAGGAGTGGGGCGTGGATTGGAGGAGGGCTAAGTGATCCCAGTTTGCTGAGATAGTACCAGCAAGAACAGACCCAATCACATTCTCACATTCAATTTTAATGGGTCTCTCTTGAATGTAGAATGGAGTGTAAATATTAAATCTCTCCTTTCCAAAGAGACATCTCGACCTAGCATCACTCTCTCCTCACCCCCTCTCACTCGATTCATCAGGGACATCTCTCTTTCTCACTCCTACTCCCTGCATTGCGTTCCTTCAGGAAATATATTACTAATATTATAATGTATACTCATTAATATCTATTACTAATACATATTAATGAACTTTGTGATTCATTTATGGACCCTCCCTTCATGGCCTTAAATGGTTGTACGGGAGGCGTTAGCGTTAAGTTAGTGTTAACTAATTAAAAATAAATCTGGAGCTATCTTAGAAAGAAGGAATAGGAGAGCAGCTCTATCTATATATGAAGAATATCTATGGAGTCTGAATTTGAATATTTTTCACTGAAAAATTCTGCAGTGTTGACCAATCAAATTTATTATATTTGTAATTCAACTCTGGTAAAATTAATTAACTGTCAAATTGAACCTTTTTTTTTTTTTTTATCTCCAGAGCGAAAAAAAACAACTGGAAATTAGGAATTTTCGCAAATACCTCTACTCACCTTTCAATTTTAACAATATTAAAGTGAAATTATCAAGTTTGATATATAAACAATGACTGAACAATTGATGAGCGAAAACCAATATTTTAAGTACTTGCATTCCTCTAATACTTAATTTTTCTTTCTTTTAAAATTTCTCTTAAGAAAATCAACAGGTATTTACGTTGATACTCTATATGATGTGATTTTAGGAAATTTTTAAATATATTCACCAACCTTACACAGGAGATAAAAAAACATGGTCCTTTATAATTTATACAAGCACACACACACACACACACACAAACATAATAAACAAATGACAGATATGGAATTCAATATGTGTGCGAGTGGTTTATGTATGTTTGTGCTNATAATTGTAATTTATATTAAAATATTCTCAATTGTTATTAAAAGTACTCACGGTGTATGTTACCGGTAGAGTCTAAAAAAACATACAAAAACAAAAAACAAAAACAAAACAAAACATTCAGTCCGCCGCCCTAACGGGCACTTATTCTTTTGAATTTTATATTATTACAAGAAGAATTGATTTTCTTGGAATATCTTGAAGATGAATTTAAAAGACTGATAAAAAAAAAAACTTTGTTGACTATTTTCTCCACATTAAAACCGAACTAAATTATATTCTAGAAAGATAAAAGGATTTAAAATAATTCTAAATCACAAAAAATATACCCAAAAATAAATTTGCAGCAAAAACTAACAGGGAACGGACAAAGAGGTTCTGAGTAAAAATTAAATCAAATAAAGGATAGAAATCTCCGAAGAAGAAAGGAAGGCAAAATCATAAATAATGAAGCAATTAAAAAAAGGCACAGAAGAAGTGATTTACTTTGAAGTACTTAAAAGTGGGGTGTTACGAAAGAAAAATTTACTCTCTAGTCCACATTTTTTTATTATCAAATAGTACTGATAATACCATGGCTCTATTGTGTATTTCTCTATATTTGATCAGTCTTTGCAATCACTTTTAGTCTAAGATTAATGACTCCTGAAAAGCCATCTTTCTAAACTTTATTTTGATTGAATTTTTATTTATTTTTAATAATTAATATTTAAATTATTTTCGAAAACTAATAATACCTTTATTAACGTCAGAATTTTTTTTAGAGATTATAATTTAATTTTCTATACAATTTAATTATACATGAATTGCTAGAAACCAGGAGCGCACAAAGGTATGTATGCTCTCCCAGTGTGTGCTTTACGCTCAATTACATGATACATAAATGAATACATAAATATGAAGTTTGACAGCTGGCAGGTATGGTATATAGCAAAGTCTGCGGAGCTGTTTGTGAGGTGTATATCTGTCCTAAGCCCTATATTTGGAGGAGATTTAACCCCTCCACTTCAAAAGCCCTCCCAGACACTCAACCTAAATTCGATATATTCATATTGGCATTAGAGATTTCCCCCTTTTGTCTCTCTTTCCTTTAATTCGCGCTCGTCTGAGCAGAAAATCAAAAAGACAAAGATGCTTAGCTGAAAAGGAATTATTAATAATTTATCAATTAATTCAAGCTAGATATATCAAAATTCCCCTCTGATATTGCCCGAATATATTTATTTATTTCTGCTCTATCCGCTCGCACGAAATTTTTCTAGAGGAATACTGAGAGTATTACATGGATGATGAAGAGTGCTATTTTGCTTTGGCTCAAAGAATCTCAAAAATTAGGATTTCCAGGGAACTCAAATACTGTGCCAGAATTGGAGTCCGTCCGTAGGAAATATTTTCAAGTTTAACTACCCTCAGTGTTGGTTAAAAAATATATCATTAAAATTAGTAAAAAATTCTAGCTATAGCTCAAGGGTTTAAATATTTCATTTTTTCTCCAAATATGTTCTTTATTTGATCACTTGTTTCACCTAATTCTAACAGATATTCTTTTTTAGTAAAATAATTTGTTTTATACTTATTATCTACAGGTTTAAATTTTAAAAAAAACTATGTTTTTCAGTTAAAATATTTAATAAAATTATCTAAAATAACTGCAGTTCAGGTCGATACCAAGCCTTTTTCTATAAAGAAATTCTAAATAATTTAAAAACAAATTGTTCCGAGATGGTCAGATTTTTATTGTTAAAGATTGAAGAAACGGGTAATGAGAGTAGACAAGGTACCAGACTCGTACGGAAAGGGGACAATTCAAGGGGGCCACCTGCATTCTCATGACTTAAAAGAGGAAATCACATTACCCAGAAACAGCTTTTGGATTCATCTAGGCCTGCCTAGACCCTTTCATAAGTTATAAAAGCGACTCGCCAGCAACCTTCCAGTCAGTGTCAGATTTAGGGTCTTAGAGCATCAGGCTGGTTGTGGCCTTTCCAGGTGGCCAAGAAATGTTACAGTAATTTCTGACAATTTATAAGAACATTTTATTATTTATACCTATGTGCTAATTATCTCTGAGTATTTTATCTTTTCTATTTATTTATTTATTAGTATAAGTGCAGTAGATTTAATAGTTATCTGCCATTAGTTGGTATACTTATTTAATTTTATAAATCAACTTCAACTTATTTCTGTGTTTAATTATAATTAATTACTCAAATGAATAAGTGATGTGATTATTTTTCACAATCACTCCTTTAGCAATGCAATTACGACCCAACTCTAGCAGTTCTTTCTTACAGGTATAAAGGGTATGGTAACCTTGATCTCTTCGGCACGGAACAGGGTATCCTGGCAGGACGGTCTAGGGGATGAGGGGTGTTGGCAGGAGAGTAATTCATCTCAGAGTCAGCAGCGGAGGAACCAAAAGAGGCAGCGACCAATAGCCTGATCGAAAGGTGCAAGTAGTCGCTTGTTACCTTGAGGTTACAAGAGTAATGAGGCTGGCACGATCTTCTTTACAACATGGTAAGACCCAAGAAAAATTAGATGATATTTGTTGGGGTTCGGTCAAGCCGTCAGCAGATAATTAAAAATACACAAAATTGTATTTTTTGGATCGCCCTTGACCGAACCTCAACAAAAAACATCTACTAATCATTAATTAAACTTATTTCCCGAAAAAAATGTATATTGTTAATATACAAATAGTAAATATGTCCTTTTGTCGGAATCCAATCCTTACAATCCTCCTCGGCGACTAAAATGGTGATGGGCTGGCGACTCTGGGTCTTAATGCCTAAACTTATTAGGACCCTTCCTGCATAGTGAGGTTAATTTATTTATTTTTATTTTAAATTTATATACATTTTTTTACGTTTATTTTTATTGTATATGTCTCCATGTCATCAAATTACAAGATGTCTATCAACAGATTGTAATAAATAATGATTTATTAATTCATTAGAAACACTTGCCCTTGATATTAATTTGAGATTTAACTACTGTCGTTTTTTCGCATGCTGTAGTAAAATACCATTTAAAACAAGCATAAATATAAAATAAAATAAATATAACACATTATAAATCTTAGATCAGTCAGGGTTTCAGGCTTCTTCGTATCGGCTAACCAATGTTGAACACTATAGGAACGCGCAGTTTTTTGAGGTATCTTTGTGTAGAATTTCGGATAAAGGATCTTTCTTCTGGGATGGCCAGTTCCCAGTGGATTTGGGCATTTTTGCTGAGTGGGAGGACTTTATCATGGAAGACTTTGAGCTTCTTCAGTTTGTTTTTTTACTTAGGCTTGACCCAACGGATGTTGCTATAAAAGTTAATTATTTATTTAAATTGCATTTTTTAATTTTAAAAAATGACAACCCTGAATTTTCAACTTCCAGGCTTGATGTTTCGCTGAAATATGTCTCATCTTCAGGTAGGAATGAATGGAAGAACGTTGAAAGAGAAGAAAGGGGCTTGTGATATATCACATATCCTATTATACAGTCCCTCAACAGATGAGGGGGAGGGTCTAAGGGTTGTGGAGCGGGCTTTTTAGGACTTCTTTCTTATATCCCCCTCTCGGGCTTTATATATTATATTTTCCCCCCTCTCTCGCCGTAGAGGCAGGGTCGCAGGAGTGGGAGGGGGGCGAGCTATGAAAGGAAATGAGTCATTCACACACACACACACACACACACACACACACACACACACACACACACACACACACACACACACACACACACACACACGCACACAGAGAGTAATGGAGCATTCAGGGAGACGGTTCATTTCACTAACTCCCTCCCCAATAGGTCTCAGCCGCACACCCTATTAGCTCTTATCACCTCATCATAGAGGTGAAAGCCATAGAAAGCGGCTAAAATGGCCTGATGAATGTCTGCCATTAACGCGTGAAACCACATTCAGTCAAGTTATAATCATCTCTAATTTTAGTTATTTTATATTTATAACCTCTTTGTAAGGGCTAATTATGGGGCACACAACTATTACACCGTAGAAGAAAAACAAATACCGAAGGTGTGTAGCTATTAAGGTTATTCTAAAGCTGGACAGTTAGAAAATATTTTCTATATGTCTCCGATCTCCAGAAATTTTAGTCAAAATTACTTTTGAAAATGTATAAGTATGCCTGTCTGTAAACACTACGGCCACAGTTTTAAGCTTTTCTTAATGAAATTCGCCATATAACTGTTAAATGCAAAGCAAAAGGCTTAATTAGTTAATGAGAAAAATGGGAGCGATATCGGAAGACTGGCGAAGGGCAATTAATTAAAGTGTGAGTATAGGAAGTTTACAAAAAGATGCAGCTGATGTAATGTTTAATTTACTGCAACACAGATTATTTTATTGATAAAAAACAAAATACTTTATAAGTCACCCAACAATATTGAACAATTACGAGTAGGGTTTAATCTGAAACATAAAATGTGTGTGCACAAAAAGAGAATGATTGCTTTGACCATCCAAACGGAACGAACTAGAGTGAGAATACTCATTTAATAACAGAATAACTTTTAATTTTCATTGATTTAAAAGTTATTACAAAAGCTTAAGTTTAAGGTCACCCAAAGAATATGAACACGTAGAAAATAAATTTTAAAAACGTGCTTGAAAAATTTCAATAACATTCTTTTATTTTAAATTCGATTATTTTCTCTGGTGGTTTAAACTATCGATGTATTCCTGCCATAAGTTGTCAAATTTTTCTTCTAGAAATTAATGATTTACAGCTGTTCGAGAAATTACGAAAATCGAATTAAATTTGATTTTTTTTATAGCAAAAAAACTGCCGAAAATACTAAAGTGGAATTTCAAATTCTTGTTAACACTTTCAAATTTATTTTTTCCAGTTAACCTTACAATCCACAACACTTTTGTTTCGTTTGTACTTTCATTAAACGCCTCTACATATATTTATATTATTATATGCACAAATAGTTTTAATTGGTGGGATTTATTTTACAAATAAGTAAATATTCTCATTATCAAATGTTAAAAGTACAAATGAAGGTTTTTTTTTTTTTCAGGTTTTGTTCATAGTAGGTTGTCTGCGAACTATGATATATGTACTATGATTTGTTCTGTCAAGTTAGATGATGTGTTTCTTGAATTCCTAAAGTGCTTAAGCTCTGAAAAAATAAGTTAACTTCCCTCATGAAGTTATCTTCGTTCTGGATGATTAGGAAAGTTTCCGTGTTTCCTTGTTTGCGGAGATTGAATGAAACGTAATTTTAATCTCTGACAAGCCATGAACCGGGCATGCAGTCGAAAATCATAAGAGAAGAGAACTATGGGATAGATCTACGGTACAAACTTCTGGAGTAAGGAGTTAAAACTTTAAAATTGACGTGTGGGAGCTGTAAGTACTCACCGCTGGCCCTGCAGGTGAGGTTGGCCGTGCCGTTCAGCCTGAAGCCAGTCGGGCAGTGGAAGTGCACACTCTGTCCCAGCTTGGTGCCTTCGCTCCTCACTCGCAGTTGACCTGACTCCACGATCCTCGGACATTGGACGTCTGCAACATGTAGAGAATGACTTCTATATGGCATAGAGGAACAACTATCAGCTTACATAGAGGTTTTTTTACACCAAGTTTATAGCACCTTTTTGAAAAATTTATTTAATATTTAACCGATTCTGCTTAGAAGGATATATATATATATATATATATATATATATATATATATATAAGTATATTTTGCTCTAAAAATTATATATTTCTCTGTAACTCTCCATAGCACACAAAAGGGAATTTTACATGTTTCATTTTAATATTTAGGGACGTATATTTTTCGTAGTATAGTCAACTCCCGTTCCGTTAGATCGTTTTTATTCCTCTTAGAGAGAACGCATACTAGGAGCCCTTAAACATAGTATGATGAGTGTGTCTGTTGTACGCTGAAATAGGAGATGGGAGTTTTTGGACAATAAAATTGTATAAAACGTAATAGGTGCAAAATGTATTTGTAGAAAATTTATATGCCATATTAACTTTCCATATTCAATTTAGTTAATGGCTGAATTAAAGTAGGGTTTTGTCCAGGGAGAGTTTTAGAGGATGTGAATTCAAAAAATCATGAATTTACTCGTTATTAATAGTATTTAGATAAAATTTTATGAAAAATATTGTTAAAAATTTAACATCAGTAATATTTTTGCGACTAATGTATATTAAAATACATTTAAGAATGTATTACAAAAGTTGGACCCTTCCTTCTCTCATAACTCCCGTGCAATCGAGTGAAAACATTTCGGGGCTTAATTTCTACACTCTTTGCATTATTCTTATTTATTTCCATCATGAGAGTTTTTCCATCTGATTTAGGGAAAGTTATATCTTAATTAAAGAAAAACCTTTTCGATTAATTACTATAAGGGTTGTTATTAGAGTTAATTATGAGTTAATGCAGTCATAAGATATTGACTTCGTGTAATTATTTATTCAGTTACTGATTTATATTTTACTTTGTAATAGGCAATACATTTTTCAGTAAAAAAGGAATGTGAAATGTATGTTAGTCATTATGTTCGACACATCTGCACACATATACAAATATAAATATATTAAACGAACAAAATGCATTACTGATGTTATGAGTAATGAAATTTAAGTCAAAGAATATTATTTGGTAGTAACCTGCAATTTATAGTTAACTTTAATGCCCATCAGAGTATCAAATCTACCAAGAAAGAAGATTTAAGAATATATTTTGGAAAATGAGCACTTTTCCTTTACTGGTTAGCTTATAAGCTACTCTAATAACATTTAGTTTTCACTACACGGTCCTTTTTTATTTACTCTTACTTAAGTCCAAAATAAGGAAACTTAAAAAATTATCTTTTGCTGTTCCTGCTAGATAACTTTAAGCAGATATTTCGTAAGGAGATCAATTTTTACATATTAGTTATATAATTTAATGTAAAGAAATGTATTATTTGTTTCTTTTTGTATACCGTTTTTAAAACAATTGAATTAGTATGGGAGAGGGGAAGGATATAAAGATGCACCAAAGTGAATTAATATCAGCAACTTTGGTAATATTAGAGTTACAAAAACATTTGTTATAGTGATAGTTGTATATAGTAATTTTAACATATTTAAAAATCTGTCAAGGAAAGATATATATATATATATATATATATATATATATATAAGCNTATATATATATATTCAAACTTCAAATGTTTAAGATAGTAGCATATTTTTTCTAAAATAAATATACATTGAGAAGAAGAGGATAAAGTGTGTTTGCTAAGGTCTAAAATACTGGGGTTGAGCCTACATAAGAAGTAGGGATGAATAGGGCTTCTCTTTTCTGAAATAAGAAGGGTAAGGGCTGAAGAACGTGGCCGAGTGTGGGGTGAGGCAAAAACCAGCTAGGGGTTGAGGGATAGTGGTTGCACACTTCCTACTAAATTCTCTCATAAGTGTTCTTACCTTCATGATATAGTAATTCTAGTGTACGCCAGTCGTAGTCTTATTCATTAGATTTCTGTCACTTTTCAGAGGGAGGGAAACTTGAAATTATGTACTGTTGTGTATTGTATACATCCGATACACAACTTTATTGGCAAGTATATGAAAAATTCATAATTATATCACATAATATAATAATATTATTAATATATAATACAATAATTGTATTATTATGTAATACATTATGTTATTATTAGAGTATGAATTATATTTTTGTATGATTCTTTATTTGTTTTTTTGTTTATGGGCCAGTATAAAAGGTTGAGATGGCAAAATTACATTATCAAGGGAAATCACACACATGTAAGCCTATTTGTTCTCAAAATAATATTTTTTTATCCAAATTAATACATCCTTCGGAATTGTTTAGACGATAAATTAAATAGAATAATTTTACTTCAATAGAAATGTTTTACTTGATGAGGTTTTAATATATTTTCAATGTTGATACATTGTTTTTCCTTCATTAGCCTCAATGTTGAAAAACTAAAAAAAAAAGAAAAGAAATAACTTTATCGTTTCATGATGAAAGTGTTAGAAATTTCCTTGAATTCTTCATTTACCTTATTTTGGTTATAGAATATGGAATATAGGTAGGTAGATAGGATCGGGTTTAGGGGCGATCAACTCTTAGATTATTATGCCCTATATAGAATATATCTTTTATAACAATACCATATATTCATTTTCAATTATTAAATTTTATTTTGAAAAGCCTTAAGGATTTTTTCTGCATGAAAATTTTTCTTATAGTATTATTGGTGTTTTTGGAACTTTTGGTTAAAAAAAAACACCATATATCGTAATTT
>KZ808678.1:112894-124804 GCA_000696205.2 Oncopeltus fasciatus | reverse complement strand
TATATATATATAAATCATTATTTGTTACATTTTGCTAATAAGATATCATGTAGCTTGATGCCTTAGTATAACATATATTTATACAAAAAAAAAAAATGTAAAATAAAAAATAATTATCATTTTGCAGGGAGAAGGGGCCCACTCTTAATAAGGTTAGGCATTAAGGGCCAGGAGGGCGCAAGGCCATTTCCGTTTCAGTTGCCGGGGAGGGTTGTGAGGATTGGAGTCCGGCGATAGGGATTGGGCATATGAATTAGAGTGAAATGGAGGCTTGCAGTGGAAGAGTTTGGAACA
Organism: Oncopeltus fasciatus; assembly: GCA_000696205.2. Taxonomy (NCBI): domain Eukaryota; kingdom Metazoa; phylum Arthropoda; class Insecta; order Hemiptera; family Lygaeidae; genus Oncopeltus; species Oncopeltus fasciatus. Next base: position 124,510 of record KZ808678.1, on the reverse strand, counting down.
GGTGTAGATAATGTCTTGGTCCAAAGGAATATTAAAACAATAGCATATGATGTATTATCTTGACTTTGTGAACCATTTGTAAATAGTTTTATCTCCATTATGTTGTGATATTTCTCCACTTTATTCTCTTTTTATACATTTATTCTGTTTTGATGTGAAAAATTATTTCAACTGTATATTTATATCATTCAATAATGAATTTACATTAAATTAAACTCTTGAATTAGAACAGAAACTTTTCTGCGATTGAATGTTACTTTTATAAACAAAGAAATAATAAAAAAAAATATCACAAAATAATCTTTAGTTGTTTTATTATTGATTTCAGAAACATAGCTTACAAGGAAACTCATTAAAAATTATGATAATCAATCTGATAATATCAGATTGTATGGAGTTATTTCATTTACTAGCGAATATCCTCAATATCACATTATTAAAATATTAAATTTTACCAGCAATTTTTAAAGGAAATTTAGTTTTGTTGAATATGGTTTGTGTTATTAGTAGTAGAAAATACTGTTTTATTCTAGATAGGTCAATGCATTGCATTTAGATATTGTTTTTCAGTACCTCAATACTCATTATATTTTTGCATTTCTCCAATACTCAATACTCTTTGTCCCAGGAGTGGCATCATCGGATTGCTCTTCTTCACCGTTCCTTCTTGCACAGCCAAGATAATCTTCTTCAAGATAAGAAATAAGTGGCAGATTCTCCAGGCCAGCGGGAAAATAACTTTAATTGACACTCCTTTTGCGATCACAAGCTGGACTCTGTGTGAACGCCTGTTTTGATGTTTGGTATCTCTGGGGGTGGTGGGTGGAGGGTGAGAGGGTGAGAGGAGTACGTGAAGAGACGGACTGTTGAAGTCTCCAGAGATAACGCCTGACGTTTCATTGCGGTACCTGTCGCCTCTGTTATGAGCCTGGAGAGAGCTGGATTTATTCATGAGGATCTGTCGGAGGCAGTAGCGGGGCGGTCCCGCGGGGCCTCCGGTCATATTGCAGGCCAGATTGCCCTTGGCAGTAAGGCGTTCAGCCCTCCTCGCAGGCAATACTTGACTGTGTTGCGGGTTTGCGAAGCCATCGTCTTCCAAACTCCTCTCCACATCAACTACAGATTACACGAAGAAAAAAGATATCATCCATTTCACAAGTTTTATTACTACTGATAGAATAGTTATTTTTCATTATGCTTCTTCAACGTATTTACTATATACATATATTTATTTCAGTGGTTACTCTATATAATATAATTATCACCACTTATATTTACAAAAAGTAACTGAGAAGTTCTATTTTTAAATTTCGTATGAAGAACAATGTTCTATTAGCTTTTAATGTAAACGTATGATAATATATTTAATTCATTTTCCTTTAAGAATTATAGATGGTTCAAATTTAGTCAGGCTACAAATTTTATTAATTTTTTTACGTTTATAATTCAAATAATTTATATTAACTTGTATGATCTTATAATACTTATTTAGGAATCTCTTAAACAGGATTTCTGATTTGTCAATAGAGAGACCACAAATAGAATCAAACTCCATCTGATTAGTCCTTTATGGTGATTTTCTGGAGTCCATCTCAGATGCAGTAGTTATTTCATCTGTCAGAGTTCTCTCCATGTTCGTTATGCCTTATGTTTTTCTGCCAAGTTTTTCTCCAAGTTTGAATTCCGCAAAGGAATTCCTCTCTTGATTCTTCTATTTCTGCTTTGTCGGCGTTGGTATTTGTAGTTTTTAACTGTAATCCTACTTATATGCACTATGCATATTCTCATTCGTCATATGTCTCGTATCCAGTGCCATATCCTCCAGTAGAAGAGTTTACAGAGAACACAATTAGTTAGTTGGCAATCATATTTATATCTAGTTGAAGGAATGGCCTATATTGCACAGCTTTATGAAGGACTTAAAGTTAATCTAAGTTGACATCTTTTGGAGTTGGGAAACATAAAAGTCCTTAGTGCCGAAGGGCTGCTCTAGTTTCTTTAATATTAACAATAACTCTTCTACTTTTCTAAAGTTAGCTCTTGATAAATCTTACATTCACCACGTCATAACCGGATTAACACTCTCCTTCAAGATATAAATGAAAAACCTTCGTTATAAATAATATGGTCGCTGTATAAATAAGTCAGAATTCTACTGAGTGATTTTCGCCTGATTAGGAACCATATTCTATCCGAAGGAAAATCTCTCTCAGACAGCCCTCTCAAATTGAGGGGCTAACTTGAAAAAGTAACCTTTTTTTCCCTTATGAATTTTGAACAAGCATTAAAAATTAGCGTAGATTTTCCAATATAATAAAATTGGTCACTGAATTATTCCCTCTCTGTTGTCAGGAGAGATCTCTGCAAGACATTTATTTTGAGTTATGAAGGTAGTTTTTAGTTATGAAGGTTGTTAAGATGGTTGACGCCTGAGACAAAGCCCTCAGCCAAATTACTCAAAGTGTACGAATCGCAAAGGAACGCAGCTGTTGAGGCTGTTCTCATGAGAGATTTTAAATTTTCGTCGATATTATTTTTTATTTTTCTGAATTTCAAAAATGTTAGTTATTAAAATTTATAATTATATATACACATATATTTATATTAATGCTATTCATCATGTAAAATTCACCGATATCTAAATTTAACGCATATACAATGAGTTTATTAGTGGTTCCTCTAGATCACGCAGCAGTGCACTTCCATAATTCACTTGAACGCCACATATCTTCTTGCTACTGTCTCCAGTGCTATAACAACAGACAAGTGCTATTGCCAACTCACGATAAAGTGACCTGTTATTCTTTTACTTTTAATTTGGTGGTTTTCTCTGTTGGATTGAACTGTTGGAACTATTTAAATTTTCCTGACGTCAGTGGTCGAATTTCTATTTTCGCAATGAATGATTTACAGTGGTGCATGAAATTATAGGATTTGTAGAGTTCTACATAGCGTTGAAGCAGAAATCTCGAACTGTTCAGATCCGTTCTCTTTGGTGGAATTTACTGTGGGATGAGCTCTCTTAGCTGTTTTTGAAACCATAGAAACGGCCGACGCTCCGTGGAGGTTATGTGAATTTTCAAATTCTTGTTCCTAGTTGTTCCGCCATTTATTTTTACCAAAATTTTACTTTACAGTCTAAATATTTTTTTTCCGTTTGAACTTTCAGTAGACGCTTCTACACTATTTACTTTTATATACATATATACAGCTTGAATATATTTACTGTTTGTAATGCTCTAGAGACTATAGTTTTCCGTTTTTCTAGATAAAACTAGGCATTAGTTTTTAAATGCAAAAGCAAACTGGAAAGAATATAAGAGTGGGTTTCTTTTACTTGCATTGTTAAATTAAAAATATTCTTAATCTAAGATAAAATACGTTTTTCTTTCGGATCTTCTGTTTTTGAGTGTAAATGAATTCCTGTTGTCCTCCTGGGAATACCTAATACCAAATGTGTCTCTATTCTTCGCTAAATATTATAACAGGTGGCCACAATAGTGTGTTGTTGCGGAATATTAATACTATCTAAAATCTGAAATAGTTACCATTTAAATCTTAAATTTACCACGATTTATTGTGTGTCATTAACAGTTGCGAAACTTGTAACTTAAATTATTTCTGTTCACGTAGGCTTCGTCGGTCGTCAGATGTATTTACCATTTCATCTTCCGGGTTGGACCGAGTCAAATTGTTCTTATTTGCCGAGCTTTCGCACATCATGTGATGGCTTCTTCAGGGCTGAAAGCCTAAAAAAAACACAACTCTCATTCTCTTTTCAGCCCTGAAGAAGCCATCACATGATGTGCGAAAGCTCGGCAAATAAGAACAATTTGACTCGGTCCAACCCGGAATATGAAATGGTAAATACATTAAATTATTTCGTTCGTAATAGTGAGTTACTAGTTAATAGTGAGGTAAACACCACTACAGATGAGCTATATTGCTGTATTTTATTCAAAATATTTAGTTCATCATTTTAAAGTAGGGGAACTAATCATTTCGGGTTTTGTTGAAAATTACTAGTGCAAGAGTTTAGGAGGAGGCATTGCTAACACAACATAAGAAAACCATATGCCGGATTTCGGGTAAGTCTGGGGGTTGGAACAGAAAGGGGTATATGGGGAATTAAATCCGACTCTCCTTCAGAATTCTCCTCGAGTCCGAAGTAGGAGAGTGGAGATGGAACTTGCGATAGACATATCCAATCCGTTAAATAAAGGTAATCTAAAGAGAATCAATCAAAGAAGAAGAAAAACCATCAGGCTCTAGCTCTTTGTATCATTAATCAGTAGTTTTTGTCTGCGCGATCAATGATGAGTCGTTCACGATAGGGGTGTTACGTCTCTTGTTCTGAGGGGCGAGGCTCTCAACACATGCTATTTACCCCCCGGAATGGGCCAATCCAATCTCACTTATCTCTCACTGTTCTCGTTAGAGCTAACTGCTTGGAGAGATGAGTTCCCTTCAAGGACTAAACATCTGAACTATAAGTGAAAATTTGATAAATGTGTGTGCATTCAACGGGGTTCGCCAGAAATACTCCACTTCAGAATGTAGACCGCTTTGCTAGATAATGACCGAGTACATTTAGTTACAATTGTTTCATAATATTTCATTTTGGATAAAGAAAGGTTAATTAAAATTTTACTTCTGATTTTTACTCCCCGCTTGAATTTCTAATCTTACCTGAAAGAATCAACTTTCATAATGTTTTATGATGAGGATTCATTAAGCCAATTAATGAAATATAGGACATAAGTGATTAATGATATATATATATATATATATCAGTAGCTTGATGGAATCGTAATTATAAACATAAAGTAAATCACACGGTAGCTGTAAAATCTAGCAGATTTACCGTTTTTCATGAAAAATGGGTATAATGAGAGTGAATGACGAACAATTATTTACAAGAAAGAATGAACAATATATGGTATGACCACTAAGCTATGCTCTAGGCTGGCTAGAAGAGTGGGGAGGATTGGTCAACTTATATTAGATACATTCGTTAACATTCCTCCTTAACATGCGAAAAGAAATGTTTTTAACATGAATTAGATTTTATTCTTATTATATTTTAGATAATTTTTTCATAATTNGCTTTAAAAAGGGCTAGCAGGTTTATCTTTAATGCCCCTCCCCAAAAAAAAAGTGATGAGCATCACACTCTTGCTATAAACCATGTTGGAGTATCAGTAGTTGAATAAGATGCGCCTTCTAAGGAAAATTTTTAATGTTGGTAATCCTTAATGATTGAAGGAATAGTAAATGTAGGTCAGAAAAACCTAGGATGTTCCATATAAAACCCTATAGAACTGAAATAAATATAGGAATACTCACTCTTCTCCTGCAATGAGAGGCATATGAGTCTGTCACAGGATCGAATTATACCTTATTATTAGGTCATCTTATTAAAGAACCAAAATTGGCTGTTAAATTACATTTGATATATTTCCCCTTTTATAAATTTATTCCTAATGCTAATAATAGCAAATCAATTTTGGTCTTTCTCTAAAAATTCGTTTCTCCCCTCTCTCCAGCGAAAGATTTTTGTCCTAAATAACTCATCCAATATTTTGTGAAAATCAGCTTAAATGGCGGATATGGTTTCATTTTATTTTAAATTGCAAACTTACAGCGCGTTCAGACACACACACACACACTCACACAACAGTTTTGAATGGTCAATATTTTCAGCTTCTTTTATGTAGGATCGATGAAGGTTCGTTGAAATTTTTCAAAAGTCGCGTCATGCATTACAGACATCTGCTAACAATTAACAAGATACTATCTAAATGAAGATTTAGGTTTGGCTAAAGATCCGGACGGCTTAGCATTCATTACACACGAGAGAGATTAATAGTGACATACATTCATAATTATAACGAATCGTTATTATTGGGTGTGAAACCCCTTAGGAAATTTACACTGGTTTATTCCATAACTTCTGTAGAATTTATTTATTTTCAAAGATCCGGGGAGGAGATAGATTTTAGTTAAATACAGGAACAAATATTTATAAGGTAAGAAAGTTCTCTAAAGAAAGGTGACTACTTGAGCTTAGAAGAGAATATATTTTCTCCTCACCAGGGCTGAAAACACACATAAACAATTTACAATAATTATAATGTGGATGATAACTATTTATAATATTTAAAGCATTCATTTATAAAGAATTGTAAATAACTCCTAATATTATTTATCCTAGTTTTAATATCTTCATTATATAGAAAATTATATTTATATTTTCATATTGTGAGCAATATTTCACATTTAGTTAACATCATTTGTTAGTTTATACCACTTGATGTTTTATTATTGGTTCAAATTTTAATAAATATATTTATTTATGTATTATAATTAGCTTATAAAATATGAATATATATGTATTTGTTAAATCTACTAATATACTGGGTTTTAAATACTATTATACATTGTTATAGATGACAGGTTACATAAGTTACGTTATATATTGATGTGTAGTTGCAGAAGATTTAGCTCTTATTACTAACTTAACTAATAAGTTATTGTATAATACTATATACGTGACAAATAGAAATTATTACACAAAATATTTATGAATTTTATAAATAGTAATCACTCAAAATTTATAAAATTTTTTTGTGAATTTCCAGCCCTAATGAAGAGAAAATATATTCTCAAAATATTCTATTAAATTAATTGATCAAAATCCTCAATAACCAATTAACTTTATCGGAAAACCTAGTTGATAACTCACACTTCACATATATATATATATAATCTCAATAGACTATGATTGCGAGAATATAAAGCTCTTATATTTTGAATGAGCATTGGCTCTATGCTTTTAGTAGAAAGGAGCATTTGTGAGGGTGTAGTTGTTTGGGGAGGTGGGACGAAAAGCGATGACGTAAGTGAATTACAAGGGAGAAGAGGGTGGTTTTGAGGGTAGGCTCTTGAAGCAGGTTGCAGGGGATTTATAACCCTCCGATAACCTTCCCTCCCAGAACCATCCTGTACAATAAAAATTAACATAATACGATATTTTTTATGATAGTGGCACAGTCACCTGGCGAACTGTCAGCATTCCCGTACGACCCGAATGACCACGATTTATCTAGAATGCTGCTGTAAAAATACAGATAGATGCTTTTACTTTTTATTTACTAAATGAAATTCTATGATGTTAGCCATATAGTCATTTAACAAATGAATACTCCTTTAGGATTCCTCTAATACTCTTTATATATTTTTTCGTAATTTAGAGAATTTTTCTGAGACAAATAATGATATTTCCTTGATTTGTTTTAGTTTTTCCGAAGTTGTTTAATCACTTATTTATAAGGTAATATTTATTATTATATTTATTATTATAAGCCAAAGTCATTGTGAGTATTTTGACCGGGAAATTTTTAGCAAAGAAGATGAAATTTTAAACCTTGAAAGTGCTCAATTTCAATACAGTATAATTAAGTTATAGATTTTGAGAAAACAACTTTCATCAATTTAAACTTAGTTGTGGATACTTATTCCCAAGTAATTTAGGGAGATTTGACTGTATGTTACTCTATTTGATCCTATTTTACAAAAGTAATATATTTTTACTACATTTTATTATGCTTTGGTAGTAGAAAAAAAAAAGATAAATTACCATTTCTACAGAATTTTACATGACTGTTTTTTTTTTAACTACATTTTTTGTAAGAGCAAAAGATATAATAATATTTTAATTATTTACTTAATAAGTTTAAAATCTTTATCTTTATTATTTGTTTTTCATTTCTGTGCTTTTAAATAGAGATTCCTATTGTTTTAAAATTTATAATGAATACTGCTTATAAGAATCATCAATTGCCAAGATCAGATAAGGGTAAAGAGTCCGAGAAGTACAAATAGAAAACTAAATAAGTTATAACAAAATAACTTTGACAATATAAATTTTTAACGTAATATAATAAGTAAATAAAAATATACAGTTGATCTAAAATGTAGATTTCATACAATTATGTTTCTTATTGTCATTTGCTAAAAACTAAAATTGAAAAAGGAATCAAGAATGTAAATTTTTTCACGCTGGTCTGGGGACTGACTTCTGTGGCTTTTGAAGCACCCAGGAGATCATAAGAATGAGCAAAGATGTCCATCACGCAGGAGTAACCACTTTTCTCAAGTTTCATTGGTGGAGATTTAAGAATAAACGACTTGCTTGATTAAGCAGGCAAAAAGCAGTGAGGATAAAAGTGAGATCGCTTTGGCAGGCTCTAGACTGTTCGGGCGGATGGAAAGAGCTGGTCATTTACAATAATGTTTTTAAATATCTTCTCATTGTTTTTTACCATTATATAAGTTATAAGCAATAATGGGTTTTTTAAAAAAAAAATTACTCAGCATAAAAATAAGGAAAAAAAAATTTTTATTATGTTTTCTAAATTTTTATTATGGCATACAAAATAACGGAGATATATATGATTGCTCAATTTGTTTTTTAGTGATTAAAATCATCACTGCTCCTAGCTACGCGTCCAATTCCTCCCTTCACCACCATTTTAATATCTCATCTCTTCAAGACCTCATTTTTTCCCTCTTAACTTTTTTCCACAGAAACTACCATCCTTATTCACTAGGACAGAACTTGTCTTCTAACTCCAACCCCTACAACCCTCTCCGACGACTGAAACGAACATGGCCTAGTGACCTCCAGGGAACATAGTTTGTATTAATTTGAGAATGGTGTCATTGGCCACTCTTCTCCTCTCTTGTCATTGTCATTGGATTAAAACAATTTCTTCTTTCTCGAAACTCCACTCACCATTTCAGCAGGAAATAAATTCATTCCACATAAAGCCTGCAAAACTCAGAATTTGGTTTCTATATTTATTAATAATAATTTTTAATAATGTAGACGTAATTACAAGTCTTTATTATAAATAATAAAATATGATAGTCTTCCTGTTCTACTCACAGGATGATATTGTCAGGATAATCAAGCATTATTACTATATATATGCATACTAATAAAATTTTCTTATTATTACTTATATATGCATATACTCAAACAAACGTGCATACTAATAAAATTTTGAAAATCCTATTTTTTCTAAATTGCATCAATAAAGATTTAAAGAGGGTCGACAGAGTAGCTCATGGTATCAGATCGGGTCTCGCAATCCTTCGAATTCCGCTCACCCTGAGCAAACTTTTATCAACAGATAAAACTTTTTCTAAGTCATGGATATTTTGATGTGGGATAGAAACTTGTAGACAGATCTTCTCACAATGACTCTCATTGGTATAAAAAGAAGTCAACACTTAAAAAAAAAAATCTCTATAAATAAAATTTTTCAGTAGTCCCATTCCAATGCGGTGGGTGTGTAAGATGAAGCGTTGGCATATGGAACGAAATTACAATTATTCTTCTTTATTTCAGCAGCCCTGACTGAAAAGAAACACTGAACGCCCTAGTCGTAGGAGTGACTGAAGTAATTCCGGAGGGTAGCGCCGAGTTACCCTCTGCTCGGCGAATCAGCGCCCAGTGTCGCGAGCGTCAGATTTGCATAGGGACCGCGCCAGGCAGTTGCTAGCTCTTGATGTTTCTCTGCCTCCTGATAGCATTAATACTAACTGTGGGGCAATGCTAATGTTATAGTCTCATCCGCTAGGTGGTACACGTCTCCATTAGGCAACTTCCAACCCCTCCACCTTAAACGGCCGAGTCTCTCCTCCAATGGGGGTTATTGTTTTAAGTTGAAATTTCCTCCCTCAAAATCTACCGACTCCATTCTCCCTACAAGTCCCTCTCTCCTCCCTTTTTCCTTACTTTTTTTTTTTGCTTACAAGGTTTAATTAGAATTTGGAAAATCGAATGAATATTCAATTCTATTGGACAATCGATAGAATAATTGCTTTCAATCTAACTAAATGAAAATTTCCTTTTGTATGTAAACGAAGTGGTAGCTCTTGTCAGAATTAATTTCATGCTGCACATCTATTTGTTTACAGTAATGAGCTTACATTATAATTTAATTAATTCAGTATTCCCAAGAATTCATTGTAAACAATTAAAATTAATCAAAACATCTTTCAGATCTTAGAAGAAAAAATTCTCTTGGTCTGAAAAAAATGTTGGGAATAAATTTCAGCGGCCATGAAGAGAGTGGCCATAATATGACTTTCTCAATATCTCTCTCTCTCTCTCTCTCTCTCTCTCTCTCTCTGCACACACACACGCACGGACGCACGAACACACACAAACTATTCCGAGTCATGGAAATGTGAACTTAGGGACAGGACGTCCTCTCTCGTCTTCATGATAGCCCTGAAGATGGCTTACGATGTAAGCCGAAACGTTGGCAGATAATCTTTTATAAAAATACACCTTTTTTTAAAAATTTAATTTTTTTGGACCTACCTTTAACGAACCCCAACTAAAATCATCTAATAATAATATCTACGGTCAAAAAACTCTCCACTTGAACATTAACTTTTTATCTCTTTCAATCACTAATGTAACCAACAGCTAGTATAGTTCCTTGCTCCTGTGCTTGCGATTTTCGTCGTGCGATTTTTTTTCTTTTCTTTGGAAAAATTGTCTTCGGGGGAGGGGGGTGGGTGCAATTCGTGTAACCCCAAAGGAAATTCAGCAACGCTAAGCTTCCCGGGACTGAAGAGGGTCCCTCTCTCACGACCGACTCCCCTGCAGTCTCTAGAAAATTGTTATTTGTATGCTCAGAGTTTGCTTTGGGGGGACACTAACCCCCCTGTCTCCCGGGACCACCTTCCCGTCACTCTGACTACAGATGCTCCTTCAGAACGGTCTTCTTTGAGAGGATTCCTGCTTCTACCTTAGGAGGAAGCTACTGGCAAGCCTCCAGTATTTCTGCTAGAGAGTACATGCATTTTGAAATTGCTAAAGTTCTATTATCAGTCTTAACTTTGCAAAAAGCTGTGAAAAAATAGATTTTTCCTTTTCATCTAATCTACAAATTTTAAGGTTCTGAAGACTAAGTCACTCATGTGTCCTCATGCGTTTGTTGCTGAACATTTAGACTAAATTTCCCTTTTCCCTTTTCCATTCTTTCTGCCTAAATCTTCTGATTGGCAGTAAAATAAATAGAGAAATACAAATTAACCAATAATGGCTGACATTCCCTTATCCCACACAAAGAAAAACTCCTTTATAAATATTTTATTTGGTTGTGGTTTTTTATCCCACGTAAATTTGAAACAATTAATGAGAGGGAATAGATTAAAAAAATCTATCTGTCCCAGCCAGGAATCGAACCTGGATCTCCTGCTATCCGGGCCGGCGTGCTAAGCCATTACACCAGTGGTCCTGGTGGAGATCCAGGTTCGATTCCTGGCTGGGACAGTTAGATTTTTTTTATTTATTCCCTCTCATTAATTGTTTAAAACAAAACTCCGTCCTGCTGAAACATCCTAACCTAACTTTTTCACCATTAAAGTTAATGAATACTTGTATCTGAAATTATTATAAACCAATGAATCAGAGAACTCTTCATCTATTCGATAAATTATTTAATAAATGAGATAAATAAAAAAATAGTACTTGTAATAATTATTATAATTATAATCATTATATAGTTATAATTATGTTTCTTATTGTCATTT
>KZ808678.1:74226-110582 GCA_000696205.2 Oncopeltus fasciatus | reverse complement strand
GATTCTGCATTGGAGAAGCTAAAAAAAATATAGTCCGTTTAAAATGATTTTATACATACATATATACATACATACATGCATACGTAAATATTTATTTATTATTATTACTATTATATACTATATAATAAAAACTTTTAGACATTTAGAATATTAGAATAGTTTTTTCATTTACTTATTTTTTTGTCAATTTACTTCCATACTTTCTTTCATATATTCTTCATTTTCCGCTATAGGCCTTGTAAATAGCAACAACCTGGAAATGATTTATGTAATTTTTTGCATTTGTAAATTTTCATTTTTAGGAACTCCATATTTCCTTGTAAAGTCCATGTATTTATTTTTTAGGTTTTGTTCTGAGCGGGTTTAACAGGAAGCTCACAATTTTCCAGCAAGTAATTTACTAAGGTAATTCGAGCTGGCTTTTATGCTCGCATATCAGTAGAGCCAAAATTACTCCTTCGAGATCTCTAAATTGATGTCAGCCAATATATAGCACCATAACAAAGTATGTGAGTTATTTAACTAGATGGCATACAACAAAGACAGAAAGTGTTGCTAGTAATTGCCAATTAACTCAGGTTAATCGGGGCACGAGTGGTGCTTCATATGTTACATGTGTATATATATATCTGTAGCTGCTCACGTGTTTATGGCCAAACAAATAATGTCTGAGAAAAATCCATAAGCAATTTACCTGAATTTTACTATCGAGGAACTTTTAGTAAAGTTCTTACTAAACAAAAATGATTTCTTCCGCAGATATAAACCCTTGACCCGCCAAAAAAAAAAAAATCTTTTTAAGCGATACTATGAGTAGATGTTGGGGGGGGGGGGTAGAAAAAAAATCTTTATTGAATATTTCTAATTTTTTAAAAATTCACTTAAACTATTTTTCTTCACATATTTTGATTAAAGCTCGAAACACAAGATAAAAAAAGTCCATGAAACTCCTTTAGGTTTTAAAATAAATTTATTAAGAATCTCTCAACTTTTCTTTCAAGATTTATTTTTATCTAAAACTTGGGGAGAGAAGAAGTGACATTTATATTGAAGAAATAAATTTTAATTAATTACAGAGGGAAGAGAATATCCAATAAGGAGCAGTGAAAATACAAAGGATTCTTGAGATATTGAATTGAAAGGGTTGAGTTGAGGGCATAGCAGGAAAGGAGTGATAATTGAACTTGACAAAGAAAAGGCGATACATTTTGAATAATGAAATATTTCAAAGTTATCAAGAAGTATCTTCTTCTGTTTGTACTACGGCTTGAAACAAAGTAATGGAAGACGGCTTTGAAATTGAAAAATTCCTTCGTTCAGTAAGTTCAAAAAGTCTGTCGAAAACTGCGAAAACTAAGCGAATTTCTTAACTAAGCGAATTGTAGTTCGAGAATAAATTCATTCGTATAATATATTACCATCAAACCTAAATCCAAACTCGGAATGTTTTCATTTCCTGATACCACAAAAAACGTAAACTTATTTCCCATCTTACATTAATAATGAGAATAAACTTAAAAAATGAACAGTATAAAAAAAGGTAGATCATTGGATCCTGAAGTCTCGCAATTCTGGCGCTGTGAATTCAAATCCTCCCCTGGGTAAGCTATTATCCATACATGAAATCATTGTCTTAAGCCATGTTTTAAGTAGATATAAAAGATGTTTAGAATGGGATAGAAACTGCAGATATACCCTTCCTTCGTGACTGTAAGTGGTTGAAAGAGAAGATAACACATTAAATAAATAAATAAATAATCAGAAAAAAGGCCATTGGAAGGGAGCTCACATTTAGAGAGAAAGTGTGTGGAGGGGTAAGGGGGTGGGAGAGAGAGAGAGAGAGAGAGAGAGAGAGTTAGATTAATCTTTTTCGACTAAGAAAAGTAGTGCTGTAAAGTACTATGAGAGACTTTTCCATTTATCTAGTACTGGTTATTTAAAATTCTCATAAATTTTGACTGCCAAGTTATGAGCACAATATTTAATTAATTAAATTTAATACAATACAATGTAGTATATTACACTATGTAATATGTTTTGTACAACTAAGCATTATAAAAATAAATAATAAAATAAAATAAAATGAATTTAACACGCACACAAACAAACACAAGCATACAAAACTCGTTCCCATTTTGTGTTTTTTTCCCTCTCCCAATCTTTCTCTCGCGTCCTGTCGGTTACTCCTACAATCATTCAGATCTGATGATTTGCATTTCAATTTCAAATTTATTAAAAAATACTATGAATTTAACACAATAGAATCAAGCTTTATATTGGAAGACTACTATAAAATATATGCACAGAAATGATATCCGTTAAATTCTCTCTCTTACTCTTTCTCTCTCTCTCTCTCTCTCTCTCTCTCTCTATATATATATACGCAAAAGATTATGAAAATTATGTTNCAAAACACCAGTAATAGTAAAATAATTACCCAATAATTTTGAAATATTTTATTTTTCTGATCCTGGCCAAAACCCTTACTAATTTCGACGGCTAGCCAACCTTCTACCACGTTATATTTTAATAATTAAGAAGATTTTTTGTGAATTATAAAATATAGATATACGTATGTATAGTTCGATCTTATATATATATATGCAAGTATGTATGTATAAATATAAAGAGGGGGAGAGATAGATAGTGGGGGGTGGAGTGGAGAGAAGGGTTTGAAGGGGGAGGAAGCAGTCTACAGTGCTTCATTATCTAGAGACAGCTGAAGTAGCCCTCACTTGGAGCATGGCTCGCAAACACTAACAGCTGAACGCACGCCAGCTCCCAAATATTTGAACAATAAGTTCCGTGTGTTCCCAACTCCACCCCACCTCCCGCGTATCAAACTTCCCATATTTACTTGTTAAACTGCAAACTTTTCCCTAAAACTGAGCACAGGTAGAGGGGTGGCGGGGGGCATTCCTTTCGCGAACAAGAAGAAAATCCGGGGATTGAGGAGCGGGGGGTTGGGAAGGGGTGCGCGTTAAACTCCCCCCTACCCTTCCGTTCGTCAACAAAAACCCCCAAAATTCCTCACCTGATACTTTAATACCTGCATAACCTTTTGGCCCATTTTGGCGGAAGGTCCTCCGTGCCACCCCAATTTTCCCGGGCTTTCATTGCCAAAATTTCAGCTCCGATACTCCAAAGAGCAAAAACTTTATATTTTAATCGACCCCCTGCTTTCTCGTCGCCTCTTTTGGAATAAGTTATTTTAATTGCCGCTTCACTGTGAAGTGTCAAAACTTGACTACAACTCAGATAGGGTCAATAACCATTCAGAAAGGCTTATTATTATGTGATTAATTACTTGAAAAGAGTATATATTTTATATTGTATTTATATTTAATTTTTTATATATTTGCCTTATAATAGACTATCTGCTAAAGAATATATGACTATATAGTCTCCACTATTGTCCAGATCATTCTGTTTACGGAAAATCACGTAAGATACTAAACCCTCCAACGGGGACAGACCGTTCAAGAAATTCAAATTCGAACGTTCTTCAACTGAAATACTGTAGAATTCGCTTAGTTTACGCATCTCATTTTTATTACTTAAAATGTAAATCTCAATGTATCATTACCCAATTTTTTAAAAAAGAGCCCACGAATAGCATAGCCCTTCTGACCTCATATGATTAAGAAAAATTCCAGTTTTCTTTTTTAAAAACATACGTAGTTTCTGAATGACTGTATTAGTTCTACGGTTCGCTCAAACTGAGAGGTGAGGGGTGAGTATTCACCTGACTGAATATATTTAGAAAGGTTTAACAGCCCCAGTATTCACTGAACTATATCTCCCTCGGACATGATAAGTGATTCTCCAATAATATAACTCGCTGGAAGGAAAGCCTGCCCCCTTGCGGCGACTTGAGGAACTAGCGAAGAGCCCCCCCCACCCCGTAATCGGGGCACTACTAGAATATTAAATCGCTTCCAGACCGCAACATGGCGCCTCTAGACTGACGGAATACATCAGCTCCTACTCCTGATACATTTTTTATTTAACATTTCCTCTAGGGAGATATATAAAAAGGAAAGCCTTGAATATTAAATCGGATCGATTCTATTTCTTTCTTTAAAGATTTCATATTATAATTTCATACGTCACTTATGTATTTTGTACACCAACTTGGGAGCTGATTTATCTTACTCTTTTTTTTATTCTTTTTTTTATTCTTTTTTTTATAAAGGCAACCAATTTTTTCCTCCTACTTTTGAAAGGATTGAAGTAAACTATAAAATAGCGATTGAATACATTATATTGTATACACGAAATGAATAAGTAAATAAATTTGGAAATATGTAATTTATGCTTTATTTAATATACAAATTTATAACAATCTTTAAAGAGTAGGTATGCTTTAAATTAAGCATTTTTAATCTAGTCTAAGATGATTTTAGTTGGGGTTCGGTCGAGGTAGATCCAAAATATACACAAATAAAAAAAATGTATTTTTTTGATGAAGGATTATCTGCCAACGTTTCGGCTTACATTGTAAGCCATCTTCAGGGCTATCATGAAGATGAGAGAGGACGTCCTGTCCCTAAGTTCACATTTCCATGACTGGAGATTACATTACAATGTAAGCCGAAACGTTGGCAGATAATCCTTCATTAAAAAAATACATTTTTTTAATTTGGGTTTATTTTGGATCTGCCTCGACCGAACCCCAACTAAAATCATCTTAGAATAATATCTACGGTCAACAAACTCTATTTTTAATCTAGTTTCATATCAAATTAAATATCAATAACTATGAATATAACTTTATTAACAATTAATTAAATCTTGATAAATTAATAACTTTACTATTTACTGTTATCTAGGTCATCTGTTTTCTTAAAAGAAATGCTAGAAACAAATTTAGTTTGTATTTAGTGAATAAATGAAACATAAATCAAACAGGTATTTATTTCCAGTATATTTCGTTATTGTGTAGCTAAATGCCAGTGTCATCTTCAGGCTTTTAATGAAGAATATCAAAGTAAATTGATATTTATACCACAATGTAAATTTTAGTAAAGTTTATAAAATTTTAGTTATTAATAAAATAATATAATTAATAGAAAAATAATAATCTTCACCGCACTAAATAGCTCTAAATTCAAAATATTTGACAAAATTCAAGAAAAGTAAATTTAATAATGAATTGAGAAGAATGCCCACATATCTTGAATAACTCAATAATTAACTTTTTTTTTCAAATTATTTAATTTTATCTTTTTTTAAGCATACTTTTTTACGTGTTATATATTAATATGCTTGAGAAATTAGTCACAAATGACACTATAGAACTGATCTATAGTTTAGCTTACAGTTCACTAGAGTCAGTTTAGTTCTGCACTCTGAGATCTGATCATAAACCTTTCTTGGAGATCTCTTCAGATATCACTATCGCCCTCATGACGACTTACAAGTTACTTCAAAACACCAGTAATAGTAAAATAATTACCCAATAATTTTGAAATATTTTATTTTTCTGATCCTGGCCAAAACCCTTACTAATTTCGACGGCTAGCCAACCTTCTACCACGTTATATTTTAATAATTAAGAAGATTTTTTGTGAATTATAAAATATAGATATACGTATGTATAGTTCGATCTTTTAAGCTGAAGAACACATCAGGGGTGAAATGGAAAATTATAACATTAAATGTAAGGGCTAATGGATTGCTGATGTCGACGCACTGGTGTGGGAGCCATTCGAGTTCTCACTCGAACTCTGCCACACCTTCGTGTCCTAGCCTATTGTTTATCATCTTCTAGTATTCCTGATTCCTTCCAATAGCTAGTTCCTTATTTCTTCGTGGTACCCCGCGAGAAACGTGTTCATGGTTAGTTCCGGTGGACCGGGTCTGTGATGTAAGGATTCTTTCCCTACAGAACGAGGAGGAAATAAACGACGATCTAGCAGCAGTATCTTGATTGCTTAAACCTCCCCTTAATGTCAAATCATAAAGTATTAGCCAGTCTGAGTATTTCGAGCTCTGGGGCTTCTCTGCCCCCTTTGAGTGACACAACTTGGATATGGAACAAAACATATTCAGTCTTCTGCGGTAGTCAAAATATGCGACTGAATGGTGTATGAGAGACGGGTGAAACGCAGTGATACTAGTATTATTCTTGAACCCATTGTTCTCAAAGTCCGATCTTCAAAAGAAAAGTAGAAAGCAAAATCCAAATAAAGCTGTGATTATTCCCCAGGAAACAGATTTGTCATTACTCTGAGAGAGGGGACTGAAACTTTTTCAGCCGTGTCGGCTTTTGTTATTAGCAGAAGTTCGACTCAATACTTGAGACTACTTAAGAGTATTAAGAAGTTGGTGTCTGTCTCCCTTTTAGCCAAGAGTACAACAAAGACACTGTCAGACATTTCACTTAACTGTAGTTCAGTCAAATATTCCTCAAGAGCATTTATAACCTGCTCTCTACTTACGATCTATACCACATATGAAGGAACTGAAGGGTGATCTATACCACATATGATGGAACTGAAGGGTGATCTATAACACATATGATGGAACTGAAGGATGATATATACCACATATGAGAAATGGAAAGTGAAGGAGTTTAAATGATTCTCAGAATAGAAGGAGAGCATCTAGTGTAGAAGGCTATTTTTACCTTTAATCGACCGGGATGTCGTTAATCCTAGAATGTAAATACCGTCTATCATTCTCTATGTCCATTGTGCTTATTGTACGCTTCCACTTAAATGTCACACAAGAAAGGCTCTCCGTACATGTATTTCGATTTCCCAAGACATTACTCCCGGCCGTGCCAAAAGCAGAGGAAATGCCCAAACCGTGTTTTCAGATCGCAATTCAAGGTCGAAGAAATGTCATGTTCAACATCACAAGTTTTCAGACCTAAAATAGGGATATAACAAGTCGTCAGACGTAAAAAAAAAACTAACTTTCACTTTTTTTGTCGGTTCATATACTACTATAGCTGATGAAATTATAAAAAGTAGTTTTGATAACAAAACCAAGATAAATTTCATGTCAAGCGGTATTTTGACAAACATTTTTTCTGTTAACTATTCCCTCTTAATTTCTATCCATAAAACTCAACCCCTGGTCCCCTTGAGAAATTTCTAAACTCCAATCACCACCTCTTGTCACGTGTCAAACACAATCCCCTCCATTTGATATGCTCGTAGAATTTAAAGACGCCTTTTCAGTAATAACTGAGGGAGCATAAAAAAAAGTGAAACTCTTCCGGGATTATATAGGAGACTAATTCATTAAAAAGTAGGAATTATAAAGAATCTCAAACCATTTTTTGACAAAAGGCACGAAAAGATAAATTAACGTTGGATATGGGGTATTACTCCCTGATGAAGGAGGCATTAAGTCATCACTGCCTTCTAATACAGGTGTCTATCAAGCAGATTCATAGAAATCATAAATGCACTTGTGCAATGTTGCTAAATGATGCTCTGATTTGCGGTGATTCGTATAGCGCTTCTCCAGCAATCTGTAATAAGTCAAAGATGGATACACTCCTGTACAGAATACATTGATAGAAAGGCTCATCAAACGAAAAGGCAGGTTGATTTTCTATTAACTCCTGGCCATGTTGAAATATGTGGCAACGAGGAATTAATGATCCTTGCAATATTAACACTACTGCAGGTTGATGCATTCACTAATCTTGCGTACGAATAGTCCCGAATAGAACAATTTATTTGGGATTCAGAGGAAACTACACAATATCCAGAAGAGATGCAGTTTCATCACAAGAATTGCAAGAATAGGACACAAGTCTAAGACAGGATTACAACCTTGTTGGCAGACAGCGGACTACACTTAGCCTAAGTTGAAAACTGAATGTGTCCAGCTCCAAAGAACAAGAAATATATTAGGAATAAGGAGTGAACAAGAGGAATTGCAACCAAGTATTTTAACTGAGTCATGCAAGTATAAGAATTTGTGTCTAAATATGCGTAATAGGGCTCTTTCTGGTCCGTCATACCGGCATAGTTTACCAAAAACAACGTATAAATGTATTGAAAACAATAATAAATAATGTATTTACCGTTTCTTCTTCCGGGTTGGACCGCGTCAAGTTGTTGATAGTTGCCGAGCTTTCGCACATCATGGCTTCTTCAGGGCTGAGTAGAGAGTATTTTTTATTATTATTTAGTATTCTCTACTCAGTCCTGAAGAAGCCATCACATGATGTGCGAAAGCTCGGCAACTATCAGCAACTTGACGCGGTCCTACCCGGAAGAAGAAACGGTAAATACATCTGACGACCGTCGAAGCCCACGTGAACAAGAATAAATAATTTATTTCGTTTTGAAATAAATTTACTTAATAAAGCAAAGAAAAAATTCAATTTCAGTTTAGGATTCTCTGCTTCCACTTCGCGTAATTTTTAATCAGGGGTCACAGAAGGGGAAAACTTCATTATAAATCTAGATGATTTTATTATTGATTAAATGCACTTAGTTAATAAATGCCTAATTTTTAACATAAAATTGTGTTTGCCTTAAAAATTTTCTTCTTTTATACCCAGTACATGTTTCACATAAGCGATATACCAAAAAACAATGAAAAGCTGAACAAATATTTTTGTTCTTCTACGGATAGTTTGTTTAACAAATTTTTACTAGAAAAAAACGCTTATCATAACAAACCAGTTGAATGCACTTCATGTTTTAAAACAATAGTAACAAAATGGAACGGAAAATTTTTTTTTTTTACTTAAAAAAAAGAGGGGTTTAGTTGAGCTTGAAGGGTGAAGCTACGGGACAAAGGGCATCCTGGAGGCTTTTGTTCTGGATTTTCAGTGATGGGGTAAAGAGGGTGAGGGGGCGCCGACGACAATGAGCTCTGGAACACGGCCAAAACCTCCCTAGTATCGTTAGTTCCTCTTTGCTAGTACTCCCGTACTTCGGGGACCTCATCACACACACCCCCGTGCAAACTCCCACAGATGGCGCCCGCCTCATTTACTCGAATATCTACCTACTGGCAGAAGACACAACTTTCCCGAATATCTACCTGCACGTCAGTCTAGGAATATCAGTCTTACCACGGGTGCCTTATGACAGGAGAGCTTGCTTGTGTGTTGTGCAGACCACTGCCACTCAAATCTAATGTGTGTTCTACTTATGAAGACTAGATGAAAAATGCAAATTACAAAAAATAAAAAAAATAAAAATATTAGGATTCCTGATCAACACATAGCCGTCGACAAACAAATATAACTTATAGCAGCCGTTATCGGAAGAAAGCTATCTTCTGGCCTCCTTATTTTCTCACCAATGTTAGTACTTCACATTCAAGTTCGAATAAAATTTATTTAATACATCCGATTGTCAACAAAATAATAATGACCCACAAAGGATGAGCATCTAAAAAGTAGGCACTAAATATAATCAGTAGGAAAATGTGTAATTGAATGTGTCAATACAAAGCAAAAGTCCAAAGTATGGAAATCCAGTCCAAAGTATAGGAACGTAGTTTACAAATTATTCCAAAATTAGGGCCGAAACGCACAGGATGCCAACTACTTTTTTCTTTTTTAACTTTTATTTATTTATTTCATTCCGTTTAATAAAAGCATTTTATATTTTGATTACAATGAAAAGTAAAAATGGCATTCAATGTCAATCATATGAAAAGAGAAGGTGACCAATGATGCCACTCTGCCAACTACTTAGACAGATGAAACATTGATTGTTTTGTAAAAAAAAACAAAAAAACATGCTACACACATAGAAAAAAGGTCGAATTAACTATTTTCTAATACATATAACAGCACACTTGGATTCTGACTAATTAAAGAAGTCAAAAAAAGGTAGTTGACACAAGCGACAAGGATACAAGTTTCGAACACGTTTATTATTGTGTTTTTAGAACACTACACTGAGATTAGGATACTTCTATAAAAGGACCTAGCCAGCATAAGATAAGACTCAAGCAAATTTGGCACGAGGTAAAAGCAAGTGGTCTTGGCATTGGGAGGACTTCAGGATTTATTCTTGTAATACCAGAGACTATTCCCAAATAAGGGACACCTTCCTTATCGATAAATAAAAGCTTGTCCTATGCCATGGATGTTTAGAATGCAATGACAACGTGTAGATAGCCCCCCTCCTTGACTGTAAGTGGTTGAATGGGGAAAAAAAAAAGATATTGTCTGGTGTGTTATTTCTAGAACCTATATGTTAGAAAACTAGTCACTAAGATTAGAATACTGACAATAAGGAAGCCTAGCCAGCAAAATATTGTTAAAGACAAGGGAAGTAGGTGGCGTGTGGAACAGACCGAACGGGAAGGGGGGCAATTGAAGGGTAACAGCTGATTCCTTTGTCTTGGGGAGAAAATTCAGCTTCCTGGGAATTTTGGATGAGAATGTTCCAGCCTTTTCGCGTATCTTCGCGACATGTTCATTAGATTATAAAAGCAGCTCGCCACCGGCCTCCTGAGTCAGTGATAAGTTAGTCTCCGTTGCCGTGGCAGATCGCCCGTTTCGCGTGCCTGGCTGGTCGCGACAGTGTTCTCTTGAGGCCTCTTAGTGAATAAGTATATTTAGCTTATTTGTAGGTATTTAATAATTTGTTTACCTTAAGTAATTTTATATTTACATTTATTTATGTATTAATAAGTAAGGAAAGTAGATTCCAAGGTTATATTGTACTTCGGAGATTAAATAATTCGTAATAATAAATTAACTTATATTTATCTCTCTTCTTTTATTTATTAGTGACCAGTAGACCGTAACAATGTATTTGACACAAGCAAACTTGGATGCACGCTATGAGAACTTTTAGTGCTTTGTATATTTTGTGAAAGAGTATAAATTTGAATTACAAAAGAATATTAGTACATATGTTTCTAAAACTTGGATACCAGAACCCTAGTCGTAGATCGATAATCAGTGATAAGAAAACTGACAAGGTCAAGTAACAGACAAAATACTTAATCCTAGTTTCGAGCATTAATATTCTAGTACTTTAGTCGCTATTGCTATTATTTTGCTAGTAGTTATTTTGACATCCTTGACCCTATTTTTAACTCTCCATGGCACTGGAAAGTCATATTAAAAAAGACCTAATGTTACAAAATGTTGCTGAAATACCATATTATATTTAAAAAATAAAATTCAGAATACATTATTAATTAGAAGGGTATTTTTAGCAATATTTAGTTAGGTCCAGGCTTTTTAGCTCGAGATTTTATCCAATGCCTAAAATTTTATAAGTTATTTTTATAATCAGAAAAAGTTTTTATCAGTACCTGATATTACATTTCAATTTTACGTTAACATTTACTCAATATCTGTTATAGAGTTAAAATAAGTGGTGACTAGCGATAAAGGAAATATAAAATAATATCCTTAGTTTTGTGAGTGTTAAAAAATAACTTCTACAAAGAAAAGTGACAAAAAAAAATTTAGTACAATTTTTTTAATCTATAGAGTTAAATATCTTTAATTGAAAACTAGTAGAAATTATTCACAAATTCTTCCTATTTATTATGTAAAAATGAAAAATATATATACATTGTGGCTTAAAAACGAGTCGTATTATAAGCCCACAACTTGTGATGTACTATGAGTGAAAACAAATATTACTCAGAGGGTTGAGAAGTTATTACTTGAAAAGTGCCATTAGATCTCTTTTTCACCCAATCAGGAAGGACCTCAATCCTAAATCCTGAAGACAGGATGTGACAAGAATTACTTTATTTCTTCAAGAATGGTCTTTTCACAAAAACCAAACAAACGTTGTCTGCTCTAGTTAAGCAATTCCTGAGATTTCTGAATGGGGCACTCTACTCTAAGCCCTCAGCTATCTGTGAAAGGATTGGTCTCCGTTTTTATTCCGCTATCACTCTGATGCACTCAGAACAGAGGGTACAAGTAGCCATTAAAGGAGATTAGAGTGGGGGGGATTCAATATCTGCCGGATTTGTGCGGAGGAGATTCCGGTGGACGGGGGGGGGGGGGGGGGGGGGGGGGGGGTTGAAGTGGATAGGAAAAAGGTAAGGGAAGTGGGTAGGGACACGGAAGAGGGGTGGGTGGCTTCGGGGGGAGGGGGGGAAGTAGGGCTCGGCTTGGAGATAAAGAAAGGTGACAAGGCAGGCAGAAGGAATACAGACAGAGCAGGAAAATGGGAGACAGCGAGCTTGGTGGGGACAGAGAGTCTGGAAGAGGGTGGAGGGAGTAGGTCAGAGGACAAGGAATAAGCGATCTGATAAAGAAATAGTCCTGATTGGAGGGACCTGTAGTTCGGACCGTCTCTTCCAGGCAGCGCTCCCACACTATCATACTTCGCCATCTTCTACATTACCCGACTTCTATCTACCCTTCGACGGAAAGCAGAGAGGGGTTGTGCAGATCATCCCTAGATTAAAATAGTATGGAATTCATGGCGACCTAAAGATCATTGGAGAACGAACAAGCTCTGGGACGGAATACATTGAATTCTTTAGTGGGAGGGTAGAAAAGAAGTAACTTGCATGTAAATGTTCAATACAATTTAGAAATGTTATAAAATTTAGAAATTTTCAATGCAATACTAACTAATACGTATTTGATGTGCCATGCAAAATTTCAAAATTTCAATTATTGAAAAGTGCGGGGAACTAGAAATTAATTTCATCCCCCTCGGCGGTGTAATGGTCCGGAAAGTGGCCCGGAAAGCGGGGGACCCGGGTTCGATTCCCAGCTGAGGTAGTGAGTTTTTTCAAGCTCTCTGTACGATCAATTTAATTTGATTTAAAAGAAGAATTATTAGCGGATCATGAAGTCAATAATTCTTCATTGTAATTGCAGTACCGCGTAGTGTTTTATTAAGCTTATGTCTTCCTTTACACGCTTGGAAGAACTTATGAATGGAGAATAATCGGAAATAATAATCTGTTTAAATTATGTAGCACATGTTTGATGAACATATTAAAATTAAATATTTGACACCGGTTTAGTCTCGCAATTCTGGCGTTTCGGGTTCAAATCCCACCCTG
Organism: Oncopeltus fasciatus; assembly: GCA_000696205.2. Classification (NCBI taxonomy): domain Eukaryota; kingdom Metazoa; phylum Arthropoda; class Insecta; order Hemiptera; family Lygaeidae; genus Oncopeltus; species Oncopeltus fasciatus. The sequence continues at coordinate 97,595 of KZ808678.1, read as the reverse complement.
AAAGTAATCCTCACTGTGGAAGAATTGATCGATAAATTAAAACAAATCCTGAGCCATGGATGTTTAGAATGGGATGGAAACCTGTAGATAGCCTCTCACTCCATGACCCTACGTGTTTGAAACAAAGGTTGAATTAAAAAAAAAATTGGTTTATCCAAATTTTTATTTGGTTTTTTCTTGTCCAGAAAAGTACGTTCGACCAAAGTTAGTTTAAATCTTAAAATAGGTCAGTAGTGGTTTAATCCTTAGTGGTTGTATTGGTGGATTAAAAAAATGTATACAAATGTATATTTGTGTATGTTTATAACATAATATGAAGTATAAATTGCATTATAATTGTAATATAATGTATACTAGTATTATATATTTTATGAAGACTAATATCAATAATATAATATATAATATGATTTATTATATCCAATAAATAATGTTATAAATGATGCAGTGAAATGACACAGTTGATGTACAGTTATGACACAATTAAATGACACAATTTTCGCAGGTGTTGATTCCTATTAAGTTACTGTCAATGTGTGCGGATAGTACAGAACTAAATACATGACGATTTATGACAAGAAAAATTACACAATTATAATTTTTTTTTTATTATACTGCACAAAAGCTTGTTTCTTCACTAAATTTATAGAATCCGTAAATGATATACTTCGGGACTGAAATCTAAAAATAATTTTTTAAATTTTTTTGGTATGCTAAACTGACCCACTAATAATACACAGGGTTAATTTTAATTGGGTACATCATAGGATTGGGCATATACAGATATATCAAAGGGTATATGAAAGTAAGTTAAGTAACGAAATGGTTTACGTAATAAATGAATTTAAGTAACGAAGTAAGTTCTGTGTAAAAATTATGTTTGAAGAGCCGGAAGTACTGGAAGATATTTTAGAAGAAGCACTGAAGGAAGTATTTCCTGTCTTATAACTATATAGTTCATATGACTTATTAATAGTTGGTTTTCTATACTGGGTATATTGTCCACGCTAGGTCCTTTTAACTTGCGTTTTATATAACACTGTGCACAGAAGACAGCCGTTTAGTGTTCTAGTGATGAAAATAACTATATGTCTAAACCCTATCTAGCCACTAACAGTAATGGAAGAAGAACCAGTCACCAGGTAACTAACCACTCTATTCTAAACACCTGTGACAGACTTGAAAGTTAGTCTTGTGTTCGGTCTTGTACGTCTTCTCAATATTTATAATCTTTGATTATATTACCCTAGAGAAAGTTTTAAAGTGCTTTCTACTCAATAATGTCTACTCCAGGAAAGAGATTTCCACCTGTAACACAAGAGCTTTTGTCTTTAACATTGTAAAAAGTAGGGAATATTTTAAAACTTCTCTTCAGAGGGTTATTATTATAGTTGTTCTCTGGAGGATATGCAAGGGATGAAAGAGGGTAGCTACTAATACTTCTGAAGTAAATGAGTTGTAAGGAAAGTTACACAGATAAAAACTTGTTAATGCAGTGTAATCCGAAAGATGGCGTCTTTAAAAACTTCCCCATCAGTGAGAGCTCCGGAAGATTAAGGTGGAAGAGTTTGGAAGCTGAGAGGGACGGACTCCCTCGAGGCGACCCCTCCTTCCCGCCAAAACTGGCTGGTGTTTTGTTCGGCGGATCAGAGCGCTGCCAACCACCCACCTGCGATTCATAATGAAACAGCCCCCCGCTTTATAACCCACAACACCCACCCATTCTTCCCCGACCCTCTTTTCTCTCAGGCAGTGTCATATCTCTTACGGACATTGTCCTAATCTCCAAATGGAGAGGGTGAACAGGGTATGAGAGACGCATTGTGGAGACCTTGAGAAGGGGAGGGGAGATTAAATGCCCAAATTGAAGCTTGTTAATATATTCATTATATAATTATATTATGAAAAAAATGTATTTTGTTCATGTAGGTTTCGACGGTCGTCAGATGTATTTACCGTTTCTTCTTCCGGGTTGGACCGTGTCAAATTTTTGTTATTTGCCGAGCTTTCGCACATCATGTGATGGCTTCTTTAGGGCTGAAAAGAGAATGAGAGTTGTAAAAGAGATTTTTAAAATCTAGGTGGTATATAATTACCATGTTTTATACACCAGGTGGTATATATATATATATATATATATATATATATATATATATATATATACCGCGCCGGGATTATACACCACCTGGTGTATAAAACATGGTAATTATATACTACCTGGATTTTAAAAATCTCTTTTACAACTCTCATTCTCTTTTCAGCCCTGATGAAGCCATCACATGATGTGCAAAAGCTCGGCAAATAACAAAAATTTGACCCGGTCCAACCCGGAAGAAGAAACGGTAAAAAAATGTATTTTTTAAAAATTATTTAATCCCCTTCATGACTTAGGTTCATGGATGGAGGGCTTTTCTACAGGTTACTTCCCTATTATTCTTAACCCTATTATTTATCATCTTGGATGAAATCCGACCAGGGCGGGAATGAATTAAGAGACCCGAACGGATCCCCTGAGCTACTCTGGGGTCTCACTAAATAATTAAATTTTATAGAAGGCAATAGAGATAATTGTAATTTTCTAAAATTCATTTTTCTCAAAAAAAAAGAAAAAAAAAAAAAAATGAAAAGGGAAGGCAAAGAAGAAGAAAAAAAAGAAGGAATTACGGCAGTGAGCGTGACATGAGGTTACAAAAATGCGGAGCTCTCACCTGCTCGTCAAAGAAAAATCAATTGGTGCTAGAGCTGAGGGATTGAAAGCCAAGGACAGGCGGGAGGGAACAAGGCCTCCTGGCATGTTGAAGTATTTTCGCAACAGCCTAACATTCGACCTACAGAACTGCAAAAGTACGGTACTAAAGCTCTCTCTACAGTGCTATTCAGTTGAGGAAGAAACATACTAAATTCTTAGATCTTTACTTGCATATAAAAACAATCAAAAGTAAATAAGCTAGCTAATTTTCAAGAATCATTATTAATANATAAATATATATTTATAATATAGAAAATTTCATTGCAAACCCTTGAAATAATTAGTTTGTGGTTGAAATCGGATTTACTTACTTAATCGTATTTACTTTCTACGTTATTCGAATTAAGAAAAATATTCAAAGTACTTTATAGGGGTATAGTGTTTCTGTTCTTTAAAAATTTTTACGAAAGAAGTACATTAAGGAAGACATTTTCAAATTAATTACGATGAATTTGAACAACCCCTCTCTACTTTCCCGGCCAATCTGGACGCAACATTAGTAAATTAATTTTGACATTCATTATTCTTTCTGGCTCGTTATTTAAATTTATTTAATTCTTTTTTATGTCCATCTTGAATGACCCATGGGAAATATTTTAAGATTACTTAGATACTTTTTCATTTAGAACGACACCAAAAGCTCACATTTCCAATAAATTTTGCTGCAAGTACTGACTTTACGCCCATAGTTTCATGTTAACGTGATCCATGAGTGGTGGCTGGCACCTAGCTCTGGCAGAAGCTTCGGGCGAGGGGTGTAGGCACCATCCCCTACATCGGACAATTTATCGTAGCTCTTCCTAGGGGCTTAGGGAGCTTAGTGGACAATGAGTGACCAAATGAGAATGAAATGCTCCCATCCCGAAGCCGTACGAAAGAGTTTTCTTTTATCTCCAATGGTGTCCTCTAGGATTTCATTGGCTTCAGCTCTCAATTTTCTGCCTTCTAGACCATTAAATTTATTTTATGCTATCTCTTTTAAATCCCTTAAAGGGGGATAAAGTATAAGCAAGTCCTTCGCGCAAGAGTGGTGAAAACGAAGCAGATTCCTATTATCCATAGAAAGAAGCTCATAGATAGGACTAAATGACTAATTTGATGTTAAGGGAAAAGTTAATCTTACTGAGTTATAGGATCGAGAGGAGAGTGGTGGGGAGAGAGGCTCGACCACTTTTATTTTTTTTACTTTACAGTCTTACATTACTATACAAGTTATATTGAATATATTTTATATGAATTGCATTTTACTCCTATCATATTTTCAATATTTTCATTAAACTAATTATAATAAAGGAGAGTTTTTTTTTCATCGTTGATATTATTATTAGATGATTTTAGTTGGGGTTCGGTCAAAATAGATCCAAAAAAAAAAATACAAATTTAAAAAAAGTGTAATTTTTTTAAAGATTATCTGCTAACGTTTCGGCTTACATTTTAAGCCATCTTCAGGGCTATCATGAAGATGAAAGAGGACGTCCTGCCCGTAAGTTCACATTTCCACTGTCTTGGAAGCCCGTAGAGTTTTCATGATGATGACCTACGGTCGAAAGTGCCCTAGCCTGTATGAATACTTAATTGGAAATATCACTTGTCTTTTTTATTTAACACTTTAAATAATAATTAATTAATTATATAAATATTGTTGATGTATGCATCCTCAGTCTCTAGAAATATTTATAAGAACTAATTTTAATCGTACAGGCAGCTAGAAAAAACTATCTAAGCCGGGTTCGTTTCTCGGCTGAGATAGAATTGTACGATTAAAATTAATAATGAAATGTGGGATTATTTTACTACAATTATCATCATGATTTTTTTATAAATACTTTTTCAAGGTTTGACCATGTCGAAAATTTATTTTTTGCTATCACACATCAGGCTATTTTTTGCTTCTCAGGGCTAAATGTAGAATGAATACTCTACTCGTATTTCTCTTTGCCTTCTTCTCATCCTTCTAGTCGCCTTCTAATCGTCTTTCTCTTCGGCTTCTTGTCGACCTTCTAAACGCCTTCTACTAGTATTTCTAGTTATCTTTTAATCGCCCTTCTAATCGTTTTCTAATCGTCTTTCTCTTCGGCTTCTTGTCGACCTTCTAAACGCCTTCTACTAGTATTTCTAGTTATCTTTTAATCGTCATTCGTCCCTCGTCTACTCGCCTTCTCTCGCCTTTCTGCCATCTACTCGCCTTCTACTTGCCTACTTGTTTATTCGTCTTTCTATTCGTCAGTTTTAAATAAAATGCAGAAAAAAAAAATTTAACTGTGGAAAGAGCAAACTTTTTCATGCTATTTCGAAAAACATTTTTTTTTGCAAAAACGATTATTCTTTTATTTGCTAATTTCCTGGATAAAAGAATACAAAAAGTAAATAATAAAAAACATTAATAATTATTGTGGGCTTCGGTTAATTAGAATTAGTAAACAAAGTATTCTCCTGTGATCTCTGGATATAGAATAATACTTATAATAAACTATAATATAAGTTTTTTGGTTACATAAAAATAAATGATAAATATAAAGCTGAAGAGTTCTCTCATTTACTAGTTTAATAGTTATCAATCTTTGAGCCACAGAGAGAATATTATGTAGGGGGAATTGAATGGGTGGAAAATAAATTATTATTTTAGAAATTGATAATATAAATAAATTAAATGAATCTGTTAACAAGAAAATGAAGACGGATGATGGGGATAAGGGAAAGGCAGAGTAGGTAATTGAAGTCTAGCCCTTTCATTACTGGCGAGGGATGGGGGTTGGAGTTTGGACAAGGGGTGGAGGGAGGGTTGTAGTATTGAATATTCCCTTTCTCGGGGGGGTGGCAGATCAAAGGTGGGAAGAGGGAGGAGGGCATTGGGGCAACAGGTTAGTGGCGGGGGCTTCTGATAATTGTCATCAATGAGCTGAACTACTACTGTCTTTAAGTCACACACTTACATACTTGTGAAGTTGTTCTACCTAATTCTAATACTCTTATTAGAATTGTTTAAAATTGAAAAAAAAAAAAAAAATCAAATTAGTTAAAAAATATTCGTGTTATTGCCACTTCAAATGAGAACTTGATTATAAGAGATGTGCAATTCTCACGGATAATAAAAATATTACTTTTCTTTAAAAAGAAAATTGTTTGCCTAATGTAAAACACTAAGCACGAAGAGGAAAATAGAATAGAAAATTAAATAAATATAGCTTTCATTGTAGTGGAAAAAATGATCATAATTTGGCCTATCATTAAAAATTATAATTATTAAGTTCATTCCAACCACCCTCGCCGACGCCTCAAAAGGGGTAGCCAATGGACATCCTACTCCAGCCAGTTCAGTTAAAATATCAAGGGAGTGAATGCACTGGCATTTTCCCCCGCTCTCACTCCCTCATTGACTCCCTGCCTAGTCTCCTTCTTATCCTAGGATAAGGAGAAGATGGGTGCCGGATAGTCTATCGCGGGTTATCCTTGGCTCCTCTCTGAGGACGGGTTACGTCTAAGGATAGACTAGCAAGGACAACAATGTACCCCATCAAAAATTACAGTGTATAGAAAATGTACAGAATAATTTTTTTTTAATAAAGAGTTATATATTCCAACCCTCGGAAAGATGAAATATGATAGGAGCCATTAATTTTTAAACTGTTCGTATAAGGTTGAAATAATAAAATGTGTCTTCCCTACAAAATTATTTATTGTCATCTTAGGCATTTTCTCCTCTAAATACACATCTTTAATCAAGAGCTCTTTAATATTGTTCGTATTTGCATGAAGTGCAGGCATGAAGAATACCAAAGAGTGATAAATAAATAATCTTGTAGACATCACATCTTACTATTTCACCCCAGTATTTATTTCCCTTGGCCATTGTATACCTCTTTCTTGCACACTTACCGTGTATTAAAACGCCCGGATTTCTGTTGTTGCAGACGGAGCAGCTCGCAGTACTCTGGACCCTCTTCCTCCTGATCGTCGTCGGCAATTCCTCGGTGCTCCTCGCTCTCGCCTTCAACAAGAACAGGAAGTCGCGGATGAACTATTTCATCATGCAGCTTGCCATCGCAGGTAAGGCACAGCTGAGGTGGGCAGGTAAGAGTGCGCATTCGCTAATGCCTCGCTCAACAGGAACTTGTCTGAAGAAGTAAATAAATACGATGATAGAGAAAGGTGACGAAACAAGCAACTCTATTGTAGTCTAGTAGCAAATAACATATCGTTGTTGTAAAATTGTTAATATCCTACATATTTATTCAATCTACTATTTAGTNATATATATAATATTAAATTTTTGAAGGAGGGATGGTATGAGTTTGAGGGAAGGTGTAAGTTTGAGCAAGAGAATGAGGGCGACGAAGGGTATGAGCATGAGAAAAGGTATGGATATCTTTGGATGTTTTCGGATTCTGCTATGCTGGCGTCATCATTTTTCGTGAGGGAGAAAGTGTATGAGTGGGAGAGAGGGTATAAGTTTGAGGGAAGGTAAAGTGGGAGAGAGAAAATGACTTTGAGGAAGGGCATGAGCTTGAGGTAAGGTATGGATATCTTTGGATGTTTTCGGATTCTACTACGCTGGTCTCATCATGTTTACACAATTCTCAAGAATGCAAGCACTCCCCTTAGATGTACCCATTCGTTAATAAGAACGTACCTTTTCGAAACATACATGCATAACCCTTTTATACGAGTCACTTATTCATCCAATCCTCTCGTTTGCATATCCATAGTGGTGCCAGGAAGACACACAAACACAGACTCCCACAGAGTCTCAAACACAGTCTTTCCAGACTCCATTATTGCAGAACACGATTTACCAGGTAAGTCATGAACGACTATATCTAGGGGCGCCAGGCTAGCTCAGGGGATCCGCACGGGTCTCGCAATCCTGACGCCGCGGGTTCAAATCCCGCCCAGGTCAATCTTTTATTTATAAATAGAAGCTTGTCCTGAGCCATGGGTGTTTAAAATGGGGCGGCAACCTGTAGATAGCCCCTCTCTCCAATGACCCTAAGTGGTTGCAAGGGAGGCTAACACAGCAAAAAAAAAAAAAACAAAAAAAAAAAACGGCTATATTTGCCAAAAGGTGGAATCACCCTGATTGCCATCATCAATACCAGGAGCATTACATTTTGCCAATAGAATACTTCGTTCTAAGAGTCGGTTTGTTATCTCGTATTCTTAGGGTAATTAATTCTTATATCGTATATTACAATCTGTACATATAGTTTGCAAAATAGTAACAATCGCCCCCCCCCGATCGCCACCACTCGGTTCACAATCCTGGCTGATTTTAATCTAAGTTACTCATTCAATATCTTGAAATGTAAGAGTAAATAAAACATTTGTTGCTAGGATGGTAGTTTGCTATGTTCTAAGAAATGAGGACGATGGGGAGTCTAATTGTTTTTGTTTTTTTTAATTATTTTTTTAATTTTTTTTTTAAACGTCTGGGGAGTCCAATATTTATTATGCGCTTTTTTATTCATTATTTACATAGTTTGTTTTTTGCTTCTTTTGATAGTATGATACTCATGAACATATGTTTTGCTGAATTTGAATAATGAACTTTCTAAAAAAATACCTTCCTCCGCGGATGATTTCTGACAATTTCGAAAACGGTTTGTAAAAAGGTGTTTAATTACCGAATGTGATTATTTTTAAAATCCTGCCAAGAACAATCAGACAACATATAGGCATATACAGATACACACAACATTAGCTTCTTCTATGTATTACTGAGCAACTTTGCTGAAATAAATATCTTTTTTAATAAGGCAGGATATGATATCCAATGTGGATTGCTCTATTTTTTGAAAGAATATATCGAATTGTCCAATATTCTTTTATACTTCTCACATAATATTTTATAGTAGTCCATTTATGACACAATATTTTATTCGAAATATTTCCCGAAATGGACGACATGTTTTTTGCTGATGGAAATTCCTTTATTGAAAGGAAAACAGCTGGAGTAGCTGCCGGTCGGTTTTGAAGTCCAGCTTGCTTTATCATTCCTTTGTGGAGAGTGTTATCGCAAGGCGCCACTCACTTATATACAGCACCTTTGATATATTTCCTCTTTCTACCCCACCCTCCGGGGGAGAAATACATTTTGATTTCGGCCAGGGTGGTCTTGACAATAATTCAGGATTCCCCGAGTCTCGCTAGAGGAGCCCTCATGCAATATCAGCGAGGGGTTTCTAGGGGGGAATGGTCATTTCAAATGGACATACCAATAATAATTTCAAATAAATCTCTCCTTTGGATTTTAGATACGTTGGGGTTTTCGCACCAGTAGTCGACAAGTATACCGTATTTTCAATGTAGAATTTCTATTAAAATCAGTTATCAGTAACTAACAGCCTATTGATTGAGTATATCGAGCTACCTGCTAACCATAAATTATTTCTAGCATTGATCTAGTTAAAAATACTTGAAAAAAATAAATATAAGAAGCATATAATAACAATATTGTAAGAATTATGAGGGTAAGAAAGCTAACACTGCAAAAAAGTACAGAACACCCCAAAATTCATTTCATTATTTTGAAAATTGCAAACACTCGTCTAGATGTGTATGCATGTATTTTTTTTAACGAACTCTTGAGAGTAGTAGATGTCCTAGGATATATCTTCTTAAACATAATATGTTACTGCATAACACTATATATATATATATATATCAGAGTAATTGTTAAAGCTATAAATGGCATTTTTATTTAACTTTTTCAACTTTTAATATGAACTACAACATGTTGCAATTAACTACTAGCTGATTTAGCATTGCACTTCTGATTAAAAAGAATGGGTTTACGAAAGAAAATAAGAGATACTCCATGATGAAAGGAGGTTTGGAAAATGACTGGCCAACCAACTTCCGGAAAAGTAATATATGCTGTAATGTCCCTGGAGTCTATAAAGCCGACTGAAGAAAAATATTTAGAACAAATATACCCTTAGTAATTATTATTTTTTTAAATATATAATATTTTTGTTCTCTTTGTGTCTCCTATTCAGGTGTCCAGTATTAAATGGGAACCATCATGACTTACCTGTAAGGTAGTTCCTGTATCTGGAAGTCCAAGACCATTCTGGATTCCCGACCTGCCTGGAGAAGAGGCATTCCAGGTGGAGTATGGAGTCAGGGACAACGGCAAGGGTCCCACTTGGCTCAGCTGAGGCAGAACCAGTGGGCAGCCTTACAAGTATGGTCGGAGGAGAGTCTTCTGTAAAACAGACAAGAATCCTGTAACGTAAGGGTGGTGAATTGCTCGAAATTTTCTTTTCTTTTGCAGTTATAAAGGAATATTCCATCAACTATGACCATTTGCTAAGATGAACCTATTTACAGTACTTTGAAAATCAGTGAGCATATAAAAATATTTCAAATGTAAATGACATATAAAATTAAAGTTAAGTTTAGGCAGTTCATAATGAATAATTTTAATATTATAAATTCTACATAACAACCATCAGTAAGGTTCAAATATGAATCAATATTTATTTCCATAACCAGTTAAAAAAAAAAAAAAAAACTACTTCTCAGAAAAAGGTATGGTTTGAGGAATTAAAATAGATAACAGGAATACATAATACAATTCTTGCAATGTCGTTGAAATTCTCGCCTAGTGAAAATCTAATAAAGATTTTAGTAAATTCAGTAATATAAATTTATACATAATCACTGTTTACAAATAGAAAGTAATCACTGATTACTCAATTTAAGCACTAATTGACGTCAGTAATTTTACCAATGCTTCTCATAACTTACTCAGCTATATGTGTCCATCCCCATTCCTACTAAGTTGTAGGACTGAGGGATGCTCTGTTTACTGACCAATTAACTCTCGGGGAAGCAGTGGTGAGGAGGGGGAGGGGTTGGAGAGGGTTGATGTAGTTATTATCTTAGAATCCCTTTCAACAAGCCATATCCAGATTCAAATACATACCTATACTACCATTTTTCTATTTACTATTTTCTGATAGCCATTTTACATTTTTCTTAGATAATTTTTTTTCTAAAAAATATTTTCGACCTTGTGTTTATATGCACTCTAATCTAAATAATCCCCCATATTACATAAAACTTTTCACATATTCTTCTATGTTTTTAATAAATTCACATTATTAACACTTCTATGTTATAGAGATATTCTCTCTATCTTCCTTATATCTTTTTTCATTATTTTATATTTATACAATCCTTATTTTATTTATATNACTGAGAAAGTAAAAATAAATTATACTTTAAAGTAAAGTTATATTTTTTTAAATATAATTATCAGCAATAAAGTATTTAATTCTGAGTTTGCAAAACAAACCTGTTATCTCAAAAAAAATTATGAATACACTACAGAGGACCAAGAGCAAATTAATTTTCCATGTTTAGTGCATATAGGTTACAGATTATATAGAACTTCGAAGTTATCACTTGCTTTTCTACCTTCTCAGCTATAATTCTGTCATTTTCCGTTGTTTTCATGAAAGTCTCTCGCCATTAGATGTGAGATATTTGAATTCAAACATTCCCTTAACTCTGGAATTTATACATTATTGTATATTAATCCAATTCGAAACTAAAAACTTTTTTCAGTTATTTCACTGAAGTTTTCTTTTCTCTATTTAAATTTCTCCATATTTAACTGTCATTGTTTATGATTTTGATTTAATAATATCACATTAATAATGTGAAGGTTTTGTATTTTTTTTAAAATAGCTATTCAAATTGCTCTTATTAGCTCTGTTAGATTATTACAATAGATTCTATCATTTGTGTATTGTTATTAACCAGAATTATTTATTATGTACATAAGAATAATAAAATTGAAAGGAACAAAATAAGTTGCTGGAAATCCCCAGATATTTTGAAAAGAAATTTCAACTTTTAGCACTTAAACTTTGGTACTAATATATATGAGGCCATTTTATTTATGTACTATGATAGAAGTAATTATGTTGAAAACCTAAAAATACTTCCACTTCGTTTTGCAATACTCTATCTTATTTATATATTATATTTATCATAATGATTTTGAAAACCTAAAAATACTTCCACTTCGTTTTGCAATACTCTATCATATTTATATATTATATTTATCCGTGCACATATTCTCTATCAATATGCTCAAATTGATGTTTCCATTCGAACTGTCCATGTGCCTAAGCTGTACTTCCTAGACAATCTTTCTTTTACATGCCCTTATTTCCATGCTACATATATCTTCTCCGTTCATGTCCTCTATACACTAGAGATATTCTCTTTGTATTTATCCTCTCTGTTGTAAAGATATGCTTTTCATTCTTTTCTTATCTTAAGAATACTAACCTCCATTTATTCGCTAACATGACTCTTTTTATTCACATCGTTCATATTATAAAGTTATTCTCTTCTATTCTTTATAATATTCCGTATACATATCCTTCTTATGTATTCTCAATATATTTATTCTATATTCAAATTCAATATTTTTTAGATGTACCAACCTCAAATAACTCTATTACTTCCAAAAAAAATGCTTCTTAATATACTAATATTGACCTCTACATAAACATCCGACATATTCTAACAAATAGTCCATCTATAAATACATTCTTCTGAATATAATCTTTCTCTCTTTCATAAGATATCATCTCTCTTATTATATATTTGAAAAACTATGCTTAAAATACCCACGATACATACTCGAAATACTTGTCTTTCAACGTGTTAATGTTTATAGTAAAATAAATTTATATATGCAACTAAATATGAACTCTGTTTATTTCTATCTTTCCCAAATATTTCCTCCCTTTCTTACCTCGGATATGATATCTATCATTATAATCTATGCAATAAAGTTATCGTTTTTTTTTCCTTTCTAAAAAAATATTCACCCAATAAGTTATTTACTAATGTACCTGACAACTCAAAATATATAATAGCTTTCGTTTAATATATATTTTTCTTCCATTTTTAGGTTGAAAAATACAATTAATAAGAAGATCTTGGTCATCTTTTAATAATAATTCATGCTAAAACTTTATTACGGTATTTTATTTTATTATTAGGTAGTGTATTATCAGTAAAATATTATGCGTCTGGCTCTTTTTTCATAAAAAGTTTATAACTGTATCTCTATAAAATAAAAAATAAAAATGTTTTTTATTTCAGTTGTTGCAACCGAAAATAAAAGTTCTCACATATTACTAAAGCTCCCAACCAAAGACCAGGGTGGACTAAGCAGATTTAATATGATAAATTAAAGATGGAAATAGATAAAAGTAAATTACGGATACAGGAGCGCATAAAGATTTTTTTTTCTAACGCATTGGTTTTTTTTTAATTTTCAATAATTGTATCTATTTGAATGAGGTAGAAGAAAGGAAGACTCATCCTTGCCCATAAATATTAATTAGTCTGCCAACCTGATGGGAAAATGTATATATTTATTTATTGGCCTTTACACACCGAATATGCTAAGAAACTACAATATAATAACATTGCATAAAGAACGAAATAAAAAACATTACTTTTGAAGCAGGTTTTTTTAAACTTATTCCTTAAATTCGACAAATGTGAAAGAAGCATCTGAAGCCGAAATTCTACTATACCACTTAAATTTTTTCAAGGACAATTATTAAAAGTCACTTAAGTGATAAAGTACCTAATACTGACAATTGTATGATGTATTGCTTAGTCGCTTTCTTTGAACTAGTTCTAAATGTTGATCATGTCCCTTCTTGAAATTTTAAAAGTTGTCATAAAAAAAATAAAATAAAAAGCAAGTAAGGTTTGATGAATAGCTCTCATGATTACAGGGACTGTCATGATTCCTTTTCAACAAATGGTGGTTGAGATGCTCAGTCCTGTAGACCAGGCATTGTTGTATTGCTCAATCCTGCGTTATCCGTAACCTCTTTGCTCTTGAAGACGAACTCCAGAACAGAGTCCCTTACTGAAGTACTGATTGAAAGCAAATTAGGAAGTGCAAAACTCCTTCTTCAGGATTTCTTGTTTGCATAGGCTTTTTAGTTTCATCAATTAGTATATATATATATATATATATATATATATATTACTATATCTCTAATAACAGCTGTCTAGCTAGGCCGCCTATCTATATTGATCCAAAGATAGATTCCTTGTACATTGAGTAGTAACTACAATGTATTTTTTCGTATAGAGAAATAAGCTTTCAATAAATCAATTCTTACTATGAAAGAAAAAAAAAGAAATAGCGCGATCCTTTATATTTATTTCTTTGTTCATTATTTTACAATGAATTGTAGTGAAATATGCTTAGAATAAATTTTAAAGGAAAACATTTGTTTATGTTACATACTTATTAAAAACAGCAGAGATCCCTGCACGCCTAATTTATAGCAAATTTTAGAGATAACTTTCCCTAAAAATATATTTGCTCTTATCTATATTTTAAGTTCCTTGATAATACTATTAAAGGTTGAGTCTTGATGAATATTTTTTAGCTTTTCTTAAAATACATTGTTTGAAATGCTTGCTCAAATGGCTGAGTTAATTGTCAGAATTAATTTATATTTTTAAAGAATATATAGGTCTCTTTTTGATATATTTTCATCTACTGAACGCCTTTTTCCATAAGTGTACTATGCTTCACTGATTAGGGCACATGACTCATAGAGTCCAACGTTGGACAATTGCTTTAATAATACCTACTCATATATTTTAGAACTAACTGGAATTAGTGAGACAGGCCTATAGTTTTTATGACAATCCTTATATTTTTATAAAAATTATAATTACTCTAGCATTTTTGAAATTTTTTTAGGGTATTCACCAATTTTGAAATCAAATGCCGAAATAATTTGCATCCTAATTATTTCTCTATACATATAAAAATAAATTCATTCTAATTACGTTGTTCGTGTATTATAGCAGGCATAAGTCCTCTTAAGAGTGATCAGTTGATAGCATAGAGTAAAAATGCTAATTTTACATAATCAATTATCGTTTAAATAAACAAAGCACAGTCATATAAATTTATCGAGTAGCTTTATTATAAGACATCAAATAAATTTTGAATACAATTAAGTCGAGCCTTTGATGAGAAACTAGATCATCTGCAGTCATTTTTCATTAGTGAAGAGGTTCATGACGGGAAATGAAACATCTGCCTACAGATGGGGGAGGGGAGGGGAGGGGTTACACATTTAAAAAAAAAAAAAGTCTCGTTTTTCATAGGAAGTGGCGCCTGGGAATCTTATTAAATTTTGACAGCATGGTTTGCCGAGGACAGCCATGGCCGGGCTTAAGTTTTTTAAGAATGCTTCTTCTCCCTCTACTGCCTCAAACCCCTCAAATTAAATATTCATTGTGTATGAGAGCAGCGTCAAACGGCACTTCTCCGCATGGAAGTGCTTGCAAACAGGCAGATACAGTAAATGGCTCAGAATGTATTAGTGTTTCTTACATTTTTTGAACTAATGCTCGCTGGAGAAAAGGATTTCATCGGGAAAAGGATTAGGTTCAGCCTGTGTTGTTACTAAATTGTCTGTAGAGTCCTCTGTTCAACATTACCGTATGTCTTAACTAAACAATCACAAGCATTAGTTAGTTTCAAGTATGATACAATGTTTTGTGATGTGTGCTAGAGCTGCGAAAATAAATATTGAGACTTTGTAACCTCAACCCGATTTAATTGTATTTAAATTCATAGGGGCGACGGGATATTTATTTGAAAATCTTAGCCAAGAAACATTAACTTTGACTGACCACTCGCTGTAAAATAAACCATGTTTTTTTTGGTTTTTTTTACTAACTTATTCTTTGATGTACTTGTCCATCTTGTATGATTTATTTAATATAAATGACGTGACGTTTTACTGAACATCTTGAATATGAACATAAACTTGCAGGAACATGAAATTATATAAGAGAAAATGTAACACCTACCTTTATACATCATTCATAAAACTAAGCATTTCATTTTATTTAGAGTTTTTTTTAATGATTATTAACTTTAGTTACAGTAAAGTAAAAGTAAAGTGAATACATTTTGTGGCCAATGTTTGCGCTTGATTATAAGATGTAGCTTAGCACTGTTTAGGTTAACACCTGGTTACAACAAAGAAAACATTTAAGGAATTAATATAAGATGATTTTAGTTGAGGTTCGCTCGTGGTAGATAAAAAAAAAATACAAATAAAAAAAGTGTATTTTTTAAAAAGATTATCTGCCAACGTTTCGGCTTACATTGTACATCTTCAGGGCTATCATGAAGACGAGAGAGGACGTCCTGTCCCTAAGTTTACATTTCCATGATTGAAAATTTACAGCTTCGATTGTTTTGAATTATTAGACTGTTAGAACCTAAAATAAAAAAAAAATGAAAATTTAACGTTTATTCATTAAAACATTTATTTTTAATAATAATTTTAATCAATGACTAGTCATGGAAATGTGAACTTAGGGACAGGACGTCCTCTCTCGTCTTCATGATAGACAGCCTTGTAGGTGGCTCACAATGTAAGCCGAAACGGTGGCAGATAATCTTTAAAAAATACACTTTTTTCTTTTAATTGTATTTTTTTTGGGTCTACCTTGACCGAACCCCAACTAAAATCATCTAATAATAATATCTACGGTCAAAAACTCTCCTCTTAAAGGAATTAATGTTAGATAAGGATGGACGTCATGGTTCAGCTTATCCGTAAGCACCTAATAGCTGAAAAATAATACGTAATAATGTAATAATTACACTTAAATACATATAATAACCTACACCTCAAAATAGCTCCTTAAAAACAGGTGTAATCATAACCTATAAATACCTAAGATTAGATGGAGATATAGAACCCAAAAATGAACACCTGAATAAAAAGCATTCGGTAACTGTATTGCCTTCTAAATATATATAGTGTCATAAATTCACAAATACCCAGACTTAAGATTATATTGAGGCATATTCGCGGTATAGCACACCTGCAATTGCCGTTGAGACAATACTATTTGAGATACCATTATACAAAGCTCAAGATAACTCTGATGCCTTCCTATACATAGCTGTCAGAAACACATGGACTCTCGGTTAGGAAATCCTCACAGATGTAAATGTTAGTATCCTTACAGTCTGTCACATTTTGGGGCCAGACATCTCAAGCAGGACCCCAGGTAGGGGGTAAAGCCGCATCTGGCGCTGTATATTTTATTCTGAATATCGAAATAACCCCCACCGAATTCATGTCATACCTCTATTTTTTTCCCCCGACACACCCTCTCTACTCTCACCCTCCAAATCCCCAGATTCCCAATCCTATATTGGCATTCCTGAAGAGGGATATATTTTAAATGTCGGTATGCTTCAACTTTGCGGGAGCATCTGGATTCCTTGAATGTTAATAGAAAATTCTTCTTTTAAAAAAAAATTTGAAATAAATTATATACTCTGTTTCACATTCATTTCTGCTACTGAAAACATCTCACGAAGAAATATCATTATAATTCATACTAAAATAATATATAAATCTTTTGGTTTTCATGGTTTGCTCTGCTAAGAAGTGATTTTTGTACGTTTTGGGTAAGTTATTCACAAGTCATTAATCTCGGACTCAGTGAAACAACCATCTATGTAAATATGTACATAAATGAGGCAAGAGCTGTTTATGCTAAGCACATTTCCAAATTCCTTTAAAGATATTCACAAGTCATTAATCTCGAACTCAGTGAAATGACTATATATGTAAATAAGTATATAAATGAGGCAAGAGCTGTTTACGCTAAGTACATTTCCAAATTCCGTTATAGATATTCACAAGTCATTAATCTCGAACTCAGTAAAATGACTATATATGTAAATAAGTACATAAATGAGGCAAGAGCTGTTTATGCTAAGCACATTTCCAAATTCCGTTAGAGATATTCACAAGTCATTAATTTCGAACTCATGAAATGACTATATATGTAAATAAGTATTTAAATGAGGCAAGAGCTGTTTATACTAAGAACATTTCCAAATTCCGTTACAGATATTAATAAATGGCTAATTTGACCTTAAAAGCTGAATTGAAAAAAAACAACATATATTGCAGAGGATGACTCGCCTAACATGGAAGGACGGGTTCAACCCTTTAAGTTTATAGTAGGTAACCATTTAAATTGCCTTTCTGAAAAATTATTAAATATTCACAAATTATGTTTAGTATTCTTCACAATTATGATCATAACAATTTTAGCATTTGAAATATCGAGGATTATTTAATCTTCTTTAGAACTCCCCTTCTCCTTTTCGTATTTAAATTTCTTCATTCTTCCTACTTGAGTTCTTAAACATCAATTTTTTTTTTATATTTTCAAAAAATGAGGACTCTGAAAGTATTTTGTATGTGCTTTCTAGAGCCAAAGTAAAAAATTACCTTCATTCAAGATTAAATTTTAATAAGACATAAGATTAATTTTAGTAACGAAATCGTCTAGGACTTAGAAGCAGAGGCTCAGGAAACTAAGCAATAATGCCTAATTTGATCTTACAAGAAGGAAGGAAGGGTATGAAAAAGGTGAGCTCAGTAAAGATGACAGTTGACTGACAGGGGAGGGTTGAAGGGAGAGGAGAGTTTCGTAAAAATGGCTACTGAACATAAACAATCTGAAAATAGAATTTTGCATTTGCCAAAATTATTTTAGTAAAAATTTTTTTAACTTTGATTTTTTTTTAGAACCCCAAACCCGGTCCTGTCCACCCCAATTAAAAAAAAATCATTAAGGAGCGCATCGGCACAACGGTAGAACTATTTCAGGAAGATGTGACATCACATCAGCGTAATTAGCAATGAACACGATGAGGTAATTACAGCTTGAAATGAGGGAAATATTATATTCGAATATCGATGTGTTGCTTCTTCAAGTTCTCTCGACTTGAACGAATGAATGGTATGAAGTAATTTTATTCTGCGACTAATACCTATTCATACACTACTCCAACCCTGAGTCACCATATCATCTTTAAAATATATTTTATATGATAATACATAAATAATAACAGTTAAATATATCTATAATTGATTATAGTGTTCCCCATAAAACATACAAGACATTCCAATCAATACGATTCAATATTGCATAATGGAGGGATTTTTTGACCGTAGATATTATTATTAGATTTTATTTGGGGTTCGGTCAAGGTAGATCCAAAAAACACAAATTTAAAAATGTATTTTTTAATAAATGATTATCTGCCAACGTTTCGTCGGTCATGGAAATGTGAACTTAGGGACAGGACGTCATCTCTCAGCTTCATGATAGCCCTGAAGATGGCTTACAATGTAAGCCGAAACGTTGGCAAATANTGTCATAAGAATACAAATAAAAGTAAAAATAAAAAATTTACAATATTATAATATAGAATTGACATAAAATAACTAATTAAGTCAATTCTATATTATAATATTTTAAATCATTAATTTTAATTTTCATTTCATTTTTACTTGTATTTGTATTCTTATGACATTGTATTTCAACAGCCCTGAAGGCCACCTACAATGTAAGCCGAAAAGTTGGCAGATAAATACATTTTTTAAAGTTGTTTTTAATATACCTTGACCGAACCTCTACAAAAAAACAAAACAAAAAAAAACATCTGATAATATTACATAATATAAATAATCATAAAATAATGTTATTGTAATACATAAAATCACCTTATTATTACTAAAGCTATAGTACATCTAATCACAGTAATATTCCTCAGTATTATTTTTCTTCATGGGGAGGTATGAGAATAGGAGGGATTTAAATTAACAGAAGGTGGAACAAAAACACGTTGAATCGGCGAATAAAGCTAGCGTAAACACTTAGTTTCATATATTAAACCATATTTGTTTTTCATTTTGTTTAACTTAGTGGTTGTGAGGGTGTAAAATACATTTAACGTTAACACTTCGTAGGATAACATAGATTTCGGCAAACTATGTTTAGTAATAGTTCAGAGCACCTCAAATCCTACTTGAGGTGCTCTGAACGCAATTCAGCTCCAGATGGAAATTTGAAGCCATGTCTCACTGGTCGTAAAGGTCCTTAGTAAGAGAATGCCGTTCTCGCAGTGCCCACGATACAAGTAGGATAGCCTGCTATAACACCCTACAGGCGAAACCTTCGAGTCTCCATTTCCGAAGGGTTCCGGGTCCGAGTCCCACTTCGGATTAACTGCAAATGGGGTGCATTTCACTCAGGGCGCTGGGGTAATGGAGTTCCGAACGGTCCCCGCCGTATGGCCGACTTCGGTGCCACACATGAGATTTAGCATATCCGTCATCCGTCGTACGCTTAGCACCTCAGCCAAAATACATTTCCCGAACCGCCGAAATCAATCTAACTTACGAAATAACTTCTCAGCGTGCATAGATTGCAATTTTAACTAATATCCCAATATGTACCCTTAGTATAAATCTATTTCCCCATCTATTATGTACTATACATTTACGATAAAACTACAACAATATATGCATGATAAAAAACATACATGTAAATGACTTTGGAAAATTCCCATTTTCCAAATTTCATTTTTAGTACATTAGCTTCGTGTTAAGAGGAAGAAAGCTTTACTAGTGAATTTTTTCTTTCATTTCTAAAAATAAAGGGGGCATAAAATTGCAATTGGCTTATAGTTATTGGTTTATATAGATAGATAATTAAATATACATATATGTAAATATAGAAGAAATATATTGTTTACTATTTTTTTTTCATGAAAAATTACGAATGAGTGCATAAATATTTGCATTATTATATCTTTGATATAATTATACAATTAATACTTAATTGTCAATTGTTATCTACCGTCATTAGCCATCTACTAGCCAATCGCTCAACCTCAAATTGATACCATTCCTTGGTTGGCCGTCAAAGAACTCTTGGACCGGAATTTCAAAATTCTTAAAATTGTCAAATTTATTTAAACTAACTCCTCACTGTGCGCTTGACAAGGACACTTTTCCCTTCATATTTTTTTTTTTTGAGTAATGTGTTTAAAATAAGAGAATTTTTTCAGACACTCATGTTTCTTTTTGAAACAAATCAGTTAACTGGGGCTATTTTTTTAGTCGAGTGCAATTAATCAAACTTAGAGAAAATTCTAAAGGATATTTGGTATTGGTAAGTATTAAATAGGATTTACTAATACTGTAAAACATTTTCACTCTTTTGAAATCTAGTGAAACAGTCATTTTTTTTATTGGTCCCTTAATGTTAAAAATTTTTAAATTAGACATTTTTCTTTGAGCTTCACATTTTCTACCTTTTTTCCTTACTTATTATTCACGAATAAGCCCAATTATTTGCAAAAATAGCAATAAACACAATTTTTTTTGTTAATAAAGTGTGGTCTTCGTAGATTAGTAACTACGAGAATAATCTAATTTCTTTCCGTGAAATTTGTCGATCAATATTTTTTGATATTTTTCAATTATTAATGTTAGATATATGAAGAAATATACAATTAAATTAGTTAACATTTCAAAAATTGCTTTTTTACAGGTGCAAGTTTGAAGTTCAAATAAGCAATTTAATAAAATATATTGACTTTTAAAATATTCTATCCAGTACTTTTCAAACTATGCCATAAGAACAACATCTTGACGTCTTCAAAATAAATATGTAGTTGAATGAAGGAGAAATCCGAAAGTAAAAATTGTGACGTAGGGCGTTGACAGTCCGGGTCATTTATTAGTTTTTAGAGAATTTGAAAGAAGTTGTGGGTCGAGGAGACGTATTCGCAAACCAGTGCTATTAAGTGTTAGAATGTAGAAGTGCCATTATATATATAAATTATATACTCTGTTTCACATTCATTTCTGCTACTGAAAACATCTCACGAAGAAATATCATTATAATTCATACTAAAATAATATATAAATCTTTTGGTTTTCATGGTTTGCTCTGCTAAGAAGTGATTTTTGTACGTTTTGGGTAAGTTATTCACANATATAAAACCATAAGATTAAGGGGGAAATAGAGTTCTGCGAAGTAATTTTTTCTCTAATCTGTTGAAATTTGTAAATTATTTAAACTTAACTTTTTTTATAATCATAATTTTTTTTAAAGTTTTGCTTAGTTGCTTATAAATTAAAGCATGAAGGAGTTTAAATTTATAAATTACTCAGCGACTCATATTCTTTCTATGACAACGACACATGTGTGCGTCAGCCCGGTATGTAATTCGGAGACTAGAGTAGTCAAAACAATCTAGAAACTTTACCGAAGTCAACCCATTGATATCGATCCTCCCTGAAAACCAGCAACAACAAAAAAGCAAGACATTCGCAGAAATTGGCTGGATACAGGATTATTGAGAAACCTCCTTCGCCCCCCCCCACCATCCTACCTCTCGTCGCTAAATCAGCCAGCCTCCCCCTCCGTCATCCTTCTCTCTCTGCGGGATTTGATGGGCAGACGTCCGATAGGTTCGGAAATAAGATGGAACTGAGATAGCTCTTCTACCCGATTGGGATTCTGTTTTCCTTCCTGTGTAAGGCTTATTAGCGTACTGGAGGGGATATTGCCGAGAAGGGGTGGGGGAGGCCAAGGGGAATTGGAAAAGTGAATTTGTCTTGGGAGTTGTTGTTTCAGTCGAGCGCTTGGATTGCATCGCCGGAAGGGGAGACAACAAATTAATCTCTCGGCAAATCCAATTGCTTTAACGCCCTTTTAAGAGGGGAATAAAAAGAGTGCTGGCAAGAGACGTTCCCATTTATTTAACAATGGAATTTCTGTTGTGTTCTGCAAAGTTAGGGGAAAAGTAATGAGCTTACTTGTTACAGACCGAGTGTTTTAAACATATAGTATATATTATGAAAGGCAAAGGTAAACACACATCTAGTCCTTCACAGAAACACATTAAGTATATTGCAGTTGCCCAATTTACATTTCTGAATTGCATTCTTACTGCTCCATTCTGGGCATTCCACATGGCATGTAGGGTTGGGGGTCGTGCATTCCACAAGCATTCTCTACCAAGAAATCGGTACTAATTTTCACATTTAGAGCAATATACGTATGTAACAAGCAGAATTAGCTTATGCTTAATGGGTAGATTGCATCTCATTTATACATTTTTTTCTATAACATATTTAAAATAAAAATATATATGTGAAGCATACAATTATTTTTCTTTTTAAAATAGGAGGCCATATTTGCGGAAATGAAATTATACACGTTTCAATAATATTTGTAGAAATAATTGTTTAAACTCATATATATTACAGTTACTTAGAATAATGTATATTTTTGTAACACTAATTAACTAAAAAATATTATATTTTATTATACATGTATACATGTACAGATGGTCTCCTCCGCCCTCCCCCTCTTCACTCATCCGGTTTAATCCAAAAATGAATTTCTTTAATCTTTTACCACAGAAAGCCTAAATATCGAATTTGCTTCCTGTATTTTCAAAATATGGAGGCCACCAACTCTAAAAATAATGTTTATTTTAATAATGAATTTTCCTACAAAGTTTAAAAAAAATAAATGAATTACATTTTAAACATTAATAATTTCCTAGTGTTAGAATTGACGAAGATTAAGGTACATTAACACACTCATCCAACGACATGAGAGATTTACATAACTTATATTTAAAAATCTCTCAAGTATATATATATATATATATCTTCGTAGGATAACATAGATTTCG
>KZ808678.1:46176-64875 GCA_000696205.2 Oncopeltus fasciatus | reverse complement strand
ATTTAAATTATATTAAATTAAATTCACTAATTGGTTCTTAGATGAAAATTAGTGGTATCCATATGGTGCTCTTTGCCATACTCATTGGAGCTTTAATAAATGAGAATCTTAGTTGGAAGGAACCAATAAAATCAATGGGAATATAAAAAAATTGATAAATTTTTATGTATTTAAAATATATTAGGTTTCGCAAATTTTTTGGCCATAGAGTTTTCAGGAAACATAAATTGAAGTTTATTTGAAATAAGAATTTGATGGTACCTAATCATACAGCATAAAACAATGAAGCTGCTTGCATAATTCAAGTATGTAAGTTCTGAAATTATCTTCTGGGAACACAATGTATTCAAATATGACTATTATATTTTGTAATATTACCAATTACACTGCACAACAAAAAAATATTTTTTGAATGTTTCCTACACTATGGTAAATTAGTCTATTTCTACTAATTTTGGGGTGATAAAAACGAAAATAACATTGAAAAATTTTTATTAGCTCTGGTTTTTGAGATATACAGCACTTAATCTTAAAGAGTAGTTATACTATACGTGAAAAGTGAAAGTACAAAAAACAATATTGTTATGTTTCTTTTAGAATATTTTAAGTACAAAATTGATAAAAAAAAACATTATTCTTAGTGTTTTGACAAATAAAAGAGGTTTGTACCACCAAATTTCAATTAAGTCAATCCGATGTATTGTAAGATCGCTGTCGTTTAGCTTGTCTTTTATAAAACACTTCTGGAGCATCCTGTACTGAGCTGTCTGTACTGAGATATTTTCACATCATGTTTTAGAAGATTCCACTGTTGTAGTCTTGACCCTAACAGCTCAGCCTTTTCCTTAGACAAGCCAAGATCTCTTATAAGGTCACTCAACTCTGCTTGACTAATTCTGTGCGGATCACTAGACCTATCGCTTACATCAAAATCAGGGTCATAGGATGTAGAAGGATGGGTTGCTTCTTGTAAACAGACTTCATCACTTTCCTCTAAAATTTCATAGTTTTGGGGTGGAGAAGGGACTGGCAAATTGTCTGAGTGTGGTACAGGCCGAAGAGCAGATGGGAGATTAGGGTATTTCACCGTTCCTCTTTTCTTCATAGATAAACCTTGCTTAATGGGAGGAGTTAAGCAGAAATAACAGTCGTCTGTATGATTGGTAGGCTCACGCCAAACCATAGGTACTGCAAAAGCCATTGCCCGCTTGTTATTTTTCAGCCACTCTCGCAATATGACGGAACAAGAATTACAACATATATGAGGAGCCCATGATTTATCTTGGTCCCCAACTTTTACACCAAAATAATGTTCATAGGCAGTCTTAATGATAGGTGACATTTTACGTTTCTGAGCCTTAAATGTTATTTCACCACATATATAGCAAAAGCTATCGACAGAATTCACACACTTTCGAGGCATTTCAGATCAGCACTTAAATTAATTTAAAAATCAACTTCACACGATAATTTCAATAGCAACCACGTGCGTACAATTGACAAACTCGCAAAGGTTATGTTTACTACTTATGAACAGCTGATGAGAGGGGTGTTATGTAAACAAACATGTGTACCAACTGTTGGTGATGAAATATTTCATTTGTTGAAAACTCAATATGTATATAATAGAATGATACTATATCTTGAAAACAAGAGCTAATATATAATTTTTATGGTCATTTTCGGTTTTAACACGTGAAAATACATTAAAATCAGCTAATTTCAACCCCGAAACAAAAACTTTGTTGTTCAGTGTTATTAAAGGTGAATAATTAGGATCTATCCTGTCATTCTTACGCAGCGTCAGGCATTCTTAGTCAGTTCTAATTTTTACTGACCTAAAAAATGATTTAGAAATTTTTTGATTTGTTAGGAGTACCGAAAATGGTAAAGAAGTCTTCAAATATAATTGTTTTTCCTGCATTTAATAAGTGAAGTCTGTCCTTAAAATATTTCTATCTCATATATTGAGAAATCATATTAAATTTTATAGAAATCATATTTCTTAAACAAGTCGTAGAGCATGTGCTGTTTTTTGTGAACATGGGGTAGGAAGGATCAGTGTGAATTATATCTAAGGGTAGTTCTAGCAGACTGGGGGGTGGTTTGTCTGGAAAGGTAGAACTAAAATATGTGTGAGCGTGATCCGGTGCTCTCATATATTCCGAGAGCGTTTTCGCCTTAGAGGTAGGGCGCCGGCTCTCAACTCGGCATCCGTATTCCACGAGTGGGAACGGAAGGAAGGGGGTGGGGGATCCAGGGGTGTGACGGAGCTTCTAGGAGGAGGGTTGTTGACTTAGGGGTGGTGAGGGCCCGGTACAGAAATCGTTCATTCAGGAGCTACGAACAATAAACAGATTTCTCATCTTCATCAAAGACGGATATGGGAAAGAGTAAATGAGTAATGCGATCGTCGAAGTCCAAGACGGCAGGGAAAATAAAAGTTTATGCCACTGAAATTATGTTGTAGGTCGACCGGAGGTGAGAGGTGTATTTTGCCAAACTATTACAGAATTTAATTGTTTAAATTTATATTTACGCTTTCTATTACGTATAAAAACTAAAAAAAAAAAAAAAAGCTAAAAAAATAGAAAGAACAAAGATATTTAGGACTCAAATAAGATGCGAAAATTGTATGTACTTTTACGTTCCATTGGTCTTCAGAAAAATATAAATAATGAATTTAGTTTTATACTTTAAATTTCAATAACCATCCTTTAATTCTTTCTTCAATGTCCAATTTCCTTGAAATTACATTCTTAAATAGTTTCCTTAGTTGCACTGTTATATATACAGAAAGCAGTTATGCACCATGTAATAATTATCTACACCGTCATCGTAGAGCTCTGTATAACGGTCGGGTAACTCGGGTTTAGCATGCTGGAATACAAAGGCATAGCCTTTCATACGTGAGTATGCATTCTTGTATAGGGATTAAGTAATAGTTATAGAAGCAAGCAGGATACCATCCCTTTCTTTTCTCTAATTTATGAAGGTATCTACTCAGTTTTAAACACCCATGACACTGTAAGGACTTTCATTCCTTGGGGGGGGGGGGGCTAAAAAAACCCGCAGTACTAGTTTAAAAGGCCCCTTTCGACTAAGTCGAACGTCCCTCATCCGCATGTTATTAGGAACTCCAGGTCGGAATAAATTCACTTACTCCTTTAGGAACAAGTTTTTCTAATAGCATGAGTCGACAGATTTCGAGAGTCGGAAAGGGGGTTAGAGAGTGAGAGAGATAGAGAAAGAAAAAGAGAAAGAGAGAGAGAGAGAGAGAGAGAGAGAGAGAGAGAGAGAAATCTGTGAACCGCGAATCGACAATATCACATTTTTATAATCAGACTTGAGTTTTTATAAAAGAAAAGTATCCAGTAATAGAGTAACTTGAAATAGGCAAAAATATTTGACTGAAAAGTAGTGTGAAAATAAGGTGGAAAGAAACAGGGAATTACAGAGGTTTTATTATTAAAGACGGAGTAAGGGAATAAAAAAAACCTTAAGGCGTAGGAAAGAATGATAAGTAGTTTGGAACAAAATTAAGGATGGAAAAAGTTAAAAAGACATTGAATAGATATGTTAATTTTAACATGCATATTTAGAATAGGGTATTGCTTATAAAGTAGAAAAGTTGAAGGATATTTGCCATAAAGTAAGGAAATAGGGTTGATTTTCTACTTCTAGAATCTGCTTCTGCTTATCTGATTATACTTCTAAACAACCGCTAAAATTCTTTCTACACACACACGCTCTCTCTCTTTATAGTAAGCAATATTCAAAATAAAGGAATGAATTTCTACTTTCTCTTGTAAACAGTTGGAGGATTTAAGAGGTTGAAATTGACTGAGACAAAGATAGAAAGACCATTGGGAAGTAATGAACAGAAATATGCCACGCAGGAAGTGCGTAATCTAAGTGGATTTCACTTGTTCCATTAAATATGGACATGGATAAAGATGGTTTATGTCATTCAAATAGAAGAAGAAGTGCAGAAGGAAAGACAACTAAACCTGGCTTTATACTGGCCGGGGATTGAGTTTAGAGTACTCAGTCGTCCTAGTTATATTTCTAAATGTCTGCCTCTAAATATTTTCCTGAAGAATAGATGATTTTGCACCTATTATGCTATTACATAATACTTGCAAAATCTTACAAGCTTACAAAATTTTTCGTAACTCAAATAAAAATAAGGATATCAATATTTTTTAAATTTTGTTCTTCCTCTAAGCCTACACTCTTCCTAATTCGATGTCGACCAAAAATGAAAACCAGAAAACTCTCTGAGAGATGTATTTGATGCATCTCATTTATTATCAGTATATTTAATGGAAATATATTTTATTCCAATTCTGTTCCATTTAGATCTAGATCGAAACCAACTTTATAAAATAATTATTATTATCATCGGACATTAAAGTGACCTCCAAAATTAAAATTAAAAATTCCTTAATCCACTCCTTCACCTGCGTTTCTGGGGTTTAACCAAACATATATAAGTATGTATTAGCACAAGGCTGCTAACTACAAATTTACAAAATACACTTGGTAAAAACTTAATGAAATTTCATCTATTAGCATGGTGTTACGGTGATCTTCATATGATTAAAATTAAATATTGCCAAATCCCTTCTCCACCTGCGTTTTTGGTGTATAGCCGAAATATTACATATGTAAATATGTAATATTTACATATTAATTTCTTAAAATTAAATTCATGTATTTTTAAATATTACTTAATCCCATTCTCGACCAAATTAATACCTATAAGTGCTTTGTAATTTACTTCTATTGCCCGAGGCAGTATCTAAAGTGTAGTATACTTTCTCGAAATGAGACCAAGACAGGGTGGTGGGGGGGGGGGACAGAAAATTAATACATGAATATTAGAAGTGTCTAGAACTAGAATAACACTAATTCCGAACAAGGTCTTCAGAGAATCCCTTGCTGCTTCGTTACTGGAGAAAGAGATGGCTCCTTTCAAGCAATTGCTTTTTCAAATTATCTCCAAGTTTGTTTGGAGAATCGAATATGAACTCCAGAATAGTCCTTTGTATCGTCTTACTGAGCTGAAGTCTTCCTTGTTAAATATCTCAGGGGGATGAATAAAATATCCCTTTCAGGAAATATAAGGCACCTTAGGGAAAATTGAATATACGAGGAGTTATTTGAGCGGTGGGTCTTGGTGAAAATTCATTTTGCCCCATGAGAATTTCACAATTTTAATAATTTAAGAGAACAATAATTATGGGTTTCAAACACTGGTGCACGACATTCTTGAACTTTGGGAAATCAATATAAGATGTTATTTAATCAATTACTGCATAACAATTCTACAGCAACTATGCAGAAGTGGTCCATCATGCTGGAGCGGTGTAAATTGAAAATGTTTCCTTTAATACTAATTCAAGAAAAAATATAAAAATGGAAAATGACAATGAAGAGGATCAGACAGCGACTGTTAAGTCAGTCTAGTTGCTAACGTTCCATATTATGTGTCCAACTCAACCCTTGATCACGACTTTAATGTTCCTTTTGTCAAAGACCTTATCTCCACCCGCTTCAAGCTCTTCCATAGTAAACTCTAATTTCATTCTAATCTATATGCCCAATCCCTGTCGTCGGACTCCAATCCTCACAATCCTCTTCGGCGACTAAAACGGAGATGGCCTCGCGACCTCCTGGGCCTTAATGCCTAAACTTATTGGGAGTGGGGTCGATGGGCCCCTTCTCCCTGCACAGTGATGACCATTTATTTGTTTAATTGTTAATTTTTTTTTCTTTTATTTGATTTATATCTTTTTTAAATTTATTTATTGTATCCGTCATCAAATTACAAGATGTTAAGTAACAGAATATAATAAATAAAGATTTATTAAAAAAATAAAAAATGTCAGTCTAGCTGTCATTATGAAAGATAGAGGCAAGGGATTCTAAAACCCCCTAGATACATTCTCAAATATCTTTCTGAATTTACAGTTTGTGTCAAATTCCTATCTTACAAGGACTCGTTTGTCCCTTGACTTGATCAAGTCTCGCCGCTATTTACATAGGTTATATTTTTTCAGTAAACAGAAAAATTGCATATTGCAATGATTTTTCAATTTGGGCTACAACTACAAGGGCCACACTTATACTTTTTCGATTTAAATTAATATTATACATATCGTTAATATTAATATTATATCGTTACAAATAAAAACGTACAAAATTTGCTGAAATATCTAATTTACTAGCTTTGTGATGTCAGTTTTGTTTACTGTAACTTCTAAACAGTGCTAATTAGTCATAAGTAAATGTAAAAATTTTTTCACAAATTTTTGCCAAAAACTTTGGAAACATTTATTTCATTCATCAGAGCCAGCCTACAACATCGTGCAACCGTCAAAGACTTCCATATACAAATAAATAAGTGAGTCGACGGACTACACTCCATTAACTTCTTTTATTAGCTTAAATAGAAATATATAAATATTGACGAAATTATTTATTTATGTTAAAAATTTGCAAACTAATTATTGACTAATAAAATTATTTTTAGTTTGATTGTTTTTTAAAGAGGTTTTTATGTTGGTGTTGTAGGTTCGCCCTTATGAAATATATAAAAATTGCATAATTAAAAAATTATTACCCCATTACCACAGTTTTACCAATTTAGGTTACCTAATTTAGTTTCACTATCTAATAACAGGGTGGTTATTCATCGTATTTTTTTCGTTGGTTAAATATTAGCCCCTATTTTAAGAACTTGGAGTCTTGGTGGGAGTGGCTATCTATTTGCACAGGGTGGGATTTGAACCCGCAACGCCTGGATTGCGAGTCCCTAACGTATCCCATGGCGCCCCACATTCATGATTAATGACTTGTTTGTTGAAATGTTTTCTTATTGGGTCCTTCCAGGTATTCCTCTGATTTATAGTTATCCATTGTCTTAGAAAATATATTTGCTTTAGCTCCAGCGAGTCGGACTTTCCGACAGATGCACCTCATTATGTATTAGTATATTTAATGGAAAATAAATTTCATTCCAATCTTTTTTGTTCTGGATGCAGGGAATTCGAGTTCGAACGACGACTGATCTGAGAGGTGTTTGAGGACGGCTGTGAAATTCCCCGTCTCCTGGAAGGTCCTGGAGGACTCGAAGAGGTCCTATATGCCCTGCGGAGCGCTGCCACTATTTCACGCCAGCACTTCACTTAAATCAGCAGGTGAGAAGTGGTTAGTACCACACACCCACAACGCCTGCCCTCGGTTAAGTGGATTAACCAGTCCTTGTCCTACATCTCAGCTTCATTTCTTCCATGAGATATAACTTTACTTTAAATAGGTTTCTAGTAAGGTAATGAAATAGTAATTTTATAAATATTATTTTTTTGTGGTATTTAATCCCACGTAAATTTTTACAATTTTTAGTGCAAGGGAATTGAATAAAAATTTTAACTGTCCCAGCCAGGACTCGAACCTGGATCTCCAGCTATCCGGGCCGGTGCATTTTCCATTTATGCTAACGGGACAAGTCTGATAAGTTATTATGAGTCATTTAAACAGCTGGACAATGTCAGGTACTCCAAGCATAAGACGATATATTCGTCGGCCTCGGAGGTTAGACTCTCGACACTAAGGCGGGGAATTTAATACCTTATCAGGTCCCGGTAGCATAAATGAAAAATGCACCGGCCCGGATAGCTGGAGATCCAGGTTCCAGCCCTGGCTGGGACAGTTTGATTTTTTATGCTGTTCCCTTGCACTAAAAATTGGTAATAAAATAGGTTTTTTTTCTTTCAAATCGTTAGAAGAGATAGAGGAGGAACTCAATCGAATAATTGTCATTATATATGATTTTTTTAAAAGTACACGATAGGGAAGATATTTAAAATTTGGAAATTTTCGCAGCTTTTAAGAAATTATCAGTTCATGATTAAAGAAATAAGATAAAATACATAATATACAAGCGAATCTAATTTATTATCTATACAAATTTGGTTCAGTTGTTTTTTTCTCATTTTCTTGAGTTTGGTAGAAAGAGAATTATTTTTGTCTCAGGATTTTGAGCATCTCGAAACTAACAATATCAAACTTTGAGTTGGGTTATTTTTTAGAATTATCAGGTTGATTACAATTAATTTGTAATGGGGTTTCAGTATGTATGATTTTTTAATGGTAGTTCCTATTTGGAATTCAGTGGAACCCATTATGACACAATAGGAGTGTTAAAGAGTAAAATTCCTTAATAGCAATATATTGAAATTTTAGTATTTAAAAAATTAATTTTGTCTGAAAAATTTCGAAATATTTTTTCACTATGGTACTTAAAAAAAAATTTCTACTCCTTTAATAATTCTGTTTAATTTTATAAAATTGTTAAAAATATTTTTTTAGAGTAATTAATATCAAACAATTTTTGAAATGTCTTAGAAAATAAGTTAAAGTGTAAAACTTTACATTTCTTGTGATTCGTTTTTACTTCTCTTTTTTGAATATTTTATTCGGTGTAAAGGTTAATGAATGAATAAATTAAGTACACTATAATTTAATAAATATTTCTGTACAATAAATGGCTGTTTAAATATGAAATTTAAAAATAAAAGCTACGGGATGGGATAAATTGATCGTATCGCCATTTAAAAAGTATTCTTTTGCATTGAAAAATTTTTATGGAAATTATTAATTTGCATATGGAAATTAAGGAAAAATTTTTGCTTTAGAAGTTTTAAACTCTATTCATTAAAGGTCAGCTTCCTAGAAACCCTGAAAAAATATAATTTTTAAATTTTAATTGGTCATTATAAACACTTGCTCACGCATACACCTAAACAAAACACATATGCATTCAACGATACTGTGCAAATCAAGTCAGCTGAAAAACACTCAAACTCTATTGTTCATAGAAATATTTTTTATGTATTTAAACTGCTACAAATACTATTTTTTTTCTTAAGTAATCCTTTTCACATTAGAAGAAGAAATATATTTTTTATTCTTGGCCCAAAACAGTTGTTTTTTACACAAGATGGAAGACATGGTATGTATACAATAAATTCTATACTATTTACACAAGAAAACAAAAATACAATAAAATTATTAGAGCAGTATATGCTGATATAGTCTAGGTTTGAGGCGTCGCTGGGTGATTACACCGAGTCGGAAGGTGGCAGCTCCTGAAGACAGCGGCAGACGTTCATGGTGTTTGTAGGTGAGGTCCTTGATGTGAAAAGAGATGGGCTCAACTCCCAGTTCCCTCCTGATCTGCTGATTCCTTACGAACCAAGGTGCATTGAGTATCATGCGAAGAATGCGGTTTTCAAATGTTTCCAGTCGTTTAATGGTCTTGTTACTGGCGCCGAACCAGACAGGGCAGGAGTACGTCAGTATTGGGCGGATCAGCGACTTGTAGAGTAGTGAGCTCAGGGAGTGTTTAAGTGGGGATTTCCTGTTTATCAGAGGGTAAAGTAAAGTTAGTCTGTGATGGGCTTTCACATTAAATGCATCCAGGAGGTATAATAGCGTGAGATGGCCCTTAGTGCTTTATTGGATTGCAGGATTGAGTATAAATATATTTAGAATGTATTAGAAAAAAATTACAAAATGTTTTAGAAGAAAATAGTAAAATACTGAAAATAGACGAAGCAGTTTTGGTTAGGTAGACCAAAACAATTAGTGTTATCAGATAAGTTAACTTTGAGTGAATTGCAAGAAGAGCTGATCAGGGGTAATGATTATATGATGGATGTATAAACGTGTTCACTGAGTAATAGTGATTGAAAAATTTTACACACAATTTTAGAAAATAGTGGATTGGCGAGTACCGGTTGAGGTAGTAGGTTTTTTCTCTGGCACCTTTGCATTTCTTGTTTAAAATTTAACGTGGGATTTAACTTACCACAACTAATATCATTATTTAAAAAATATATTTATATATAATTTTTTTTATGTTAGCCTCTCTTTCAACCACTTAGGGTCATGGAGGGAGGGACTTGCTCTTTTTGTTGCCATATTAATGCCACCCCATTAATCTATGACAGCTTTTATTTAGAAATGAACGATTTGGGCGGGATTTGAACTCTCAGCGTCAGGATTGCGAGACCCGAATTGATACCCTGAGCTTCTCTGGCGCCCCTTATAAAATGTATTTAATTGAAATAAACAAAATTTTTATAATTGTAAGGCGTTGCTGGAGTTAACTTTAGGAATGCTTTTAGCTGTTCTGAGACAGTAATTCAGTAAAAGGTGCTGTTGCAGTAATGTTTAGTTTGTTCCTCGGGTCACGTGTTCTATTGCAATTGAAAAATTCTGAAATATTTTATTTCCTTCTGTAGGAGGAATATAAATTATATTTTATTTTATATTACTAAGAACATGCACGCTAGCACAGAGCATAATTTTTGCCAGAGAGGGTAGAAATACAGCAGCCTACTTTCAGCGTAATAAATATATAAGTGAATCCTTACAGTACTGCTGTGTGATATAATAAAATGAAAGAGTAATGAGCAAGGCAGGCCCTCCGTGCCATCGCAAATCAGTTTTGGCCGTGTCGTAAAAAACGTGAAACGGGCAAGCGAATGAAGCCCAAACAGTGCTTGATTAGGGAACCCACAGGTTATGTGCCCAGAGCTTTGAGCAGACTAACCCAAGCCCCTCTGTATCTCCCTGCATAATTCAGCAGTTCATGCCCTAGAGCCTCGGAGAGAGAGAGAGTGAGAGTGTGTACTGGAGGAGGATATAACGAGAGGTGAAGAAGAGTGAGGGAGTCAGAGAGGAAGATAAAGAGAGTGAGAGTGAAAAATGTGGAGTTGAGAAGAGTGAAATAAAGGGGGGGGGATTATGAGGGACATGGAGGTCTAATGAAACTTGAAGAGAAAAGAGAGGGAGGAGAGTATATAGAGTAAGTGTGTGTGTGTGTAAAAGAGAGGGAGAGAGAGAGAGAGAGAGAGAGAGAGAGAGAGAGTGATAGATACAGATAAACTGAGAGTATAGTTATAGAGAGATAGTGAGTGGGGGGGGGGGTGATAGTGGAGACGTTTGGTGATTAACATAACTCTCATCTTTATTATGATTTTCTTCCTCCAGGACTCTGATTTTTCCTTGTCTGATGGTTCTTTATCCCCCTCCGTCCACCAACTCCCATGGGACGACATTTAACTTGCTAATTTCCCTTGTTGATGTTTTCTTATTTTTTCTTGATTTTTGTGCTAAAGAGTCTCCCAATTTGTATCTTTTTTGAGAGGAATAATTAATATTCAAACAAATCAGTAATTATAATGAGAAAATGTATAAGATTTCTTGTTCTTGTTATATTGCTATTTTTCTCTGGTACATCACAAGCAGAGTGACCTGCGAAAACGAATCCTTTGCCATCTATCACATGAGATCGGATGCGCTCATTAAGAGCACTATATGTACAGTTAAGTAACGTGATACCCGTTTTGTAACTTGCTGTTAGTTTTGTACACATATTAGAAGCCCACCACGCAGGACCTGAGTAATTTAAGCAGATTTCTCACTTTTTATTAAAGAAGGAAGTAGATAAGAATAGATCATTAATGATCCTAATAACCGAAAAAAAATAAGTGAATTAATGAAGGGAAAAACTAATGTTTTAATATCAAATTCGACTTAGCTTTGAGAAATAATGGGAGAGCTCAACTCTCCTTATTTATATTTAAATATCTACCTTATTATGCGTCTTTTGTGAAAGCGTTATTGCATATAAACGCTGGGAAATTACATTTTAGACATATTACACTGCAAAAAATTAATTATTATAAAATTATTACGATTTAAATTTACATTAATTATTTTCAAATTTGGTTCCTTAATTTTTAAAATGATTAGACAATTTAATAAAGGTGTTTGAGAGTGGTGTCATTGTTCACCTTCTCTCCTCATGTGATTGACATTGAATGTCATTTTTAATTTCATTGTAATCAAATTACAAAATGCTTTTTATATAACAGAATGTAATAAATAAATAAAAGTTTATATAAAAAAAAAGGTATATTTTTATCTGCCGACGTTTCGGCTTACATTGTAAGCCATTAACCATTGTCACCAGGATCAAATCTTTGTAATTCTGGAACAAATCCCTCATAGTCTTAAAGCACAGGAACCATGGTGGGAACCTATTTACACAGAATCATTAAGGATTATTCATTCATGAAAGGATTCAATGACGGAGTTTCCTTTAAATCCTTGAATTTTTTTTTTGTCAACAATGTTTCGGATTCTATCTGTTTTCCTACTGAAATTAGCAGAATAATGTTCGGTTCCAAAAAGAAATCCGACCCCGCTGATTACAGTGCGCTGGCCCACAATGGCCTCCGAAGGTCGTATTTGTGTTTCCCCATATTTTTTCCCCTTTCCTCCTTCAGCACCCATTTGCCCTTCCCCCCTGGAAACGACATTCTAATGGCCGGATTGGTGCCCCCCCACCCCCTTTTTGCCCTATTTAAATTTCAGAACGGGACCACACGAGCAGCTCTCGTTAAAACCCAAGGACGTTGTCGGTACTCTTCCCCTTTTTTTTCCTTCCTCCCTCCCCTAGTCCCATTAGCCAGTACGCGACTCGGAACTAGCCCGCTTCCCTCGCCGGCTTTGTCATGGTAATGTTACGGCAGTCCCACTAAACCTAATGGGGATAAGCGCATTTCCTTAATTTCATAGACTATGCCCGAAAAAAAAGTGAGGGGAATTTGAAAAAATATCACCCTTGGACTTCTATTTCTCCTTAAAATTTGAAATTTGACTTCTTTTGTAATATATTTCAAAAAGACTATTATTTACCGTTTCTTCATCCGGGTTGGACCGTGTCAAATAGGTGTTATTTGCCGAGCTTCGCACATCATGTGATTTTCAGATAGAATCATTCTCTTTTCAGCCCTGAAGAAGCCATCACATGATGTGCGAAAGCTCGGCAAATAACACCAATTTGACACGGTCCAACCCGGAAGAAGAAACGGTAAATACTTCTGACGACCGTCGAAGCCTACGTGAACAAAGACTATTATTTTATTCAAACTTGTGAGTAAAGACGAGAGTCGACAAAATGTATGACAATGTCAGCTCCTTCGAGTACAAGACGAAGTTCTCGTCTTTCTCGTGGGTTTGGCTCTCGCTAGTGTAGAGGGAATTGAATAAGACAACTAACACGTCCTGGTAGTATAACTGGAAAGTACACCGGCCTGGATAGCAGGAGATCCAGGTTCGATTCCTGGTTGGGACAGATAGATATTTTATTCTATTCCCTCTCATTAATTGTTTGTGAGTAAAGGATTTATCTCTTGTAGAAGCTAACTAAGCTAACTGTAAACTAAGCAGAGTTCAAGTGATTCGTTAAATATAAATAATAACAAGTAATGAAAATTACGTAGAAATTTAAAACACTGGGATTATATGTGTGTTATACAAAATCCCAACCCTCAATAGAGCTGTGTAGGGGAAGTTTTCATTTTCAGTGATAGAAAATACATGGAAGGTATGTTATGTATCTCTGCCTGAATTCATTCAAATCTTAATTACAATTCATTCAATTGTTCTGATATTAATAAAACAATAACATACACAAATAAATAAAGAAGAATATCTGGAACGAATTCATTTATTTTCTATAAATTTATATAATTTAGATGTAAAAGGCATTCAAAATAATGCGCGTATTGCATATTAAATACTTGAGATGTTGACAGCACTGACCGATTTGCAAGGACAAGCTTGTCCATTCACAGTTTTGCACTCATATGGTATGGATCTCACTGTTCGTAAATTTCTTTATATTCGCTTCATGGCCTCAAGGGAGATACAACTATAGCGGATGCCATATGGAATTTAGAGAGCATGAAACCTTTACAAGCAAGGTCACAAGCAATTTATTTGGAAGGTACTGTGAAGGTTGAACTTAGTGGTTTTGAAAGTTTAGTTTTACCTTGTCTCTCATTAGAAATATTATTTGAAGGTTTAAATGAGGTAATATTACAAACAAAGTTCAAATGAAGAGTTGGTTGACCGTAGAGATTATTAGTAAATGTTCTTTGTTGGGGTTAGATCAAGGTAGATCCAAAAAATACAATTTTAAAAATGTGTATTATTTTTATTTTTTAATTATTTGTTAACGTGTTGGCTTACATAGTAAGCCATTTTCAGGGCTATCGTGAAAGCGAGATGGGACGTCGTGTCACCAAGATCCCATATTTATGACTGTATTTTATCTACCTTGACCGAACACGAAAAACAAACATCTATTGTAAGCAAAGGTTTTTAGTGTAAGAATTTCCTTCATTGATTTATTATTTTTAGGTGCTAAATAACCTTCGCCTCAGCT
The DNA here is from genome assembly GCA_000696205.2 of Oncopeltus fasciatus. Lineage (NCBI taxonomy): Eukaryota > Metazoa > Arthropoda > Insecta > Hemiptera > Lygaeidae > Oncopeltus > Oncopeltus fasciatus. The sequence goes on along the minus strand of KZ808678.1, from coordinate 50,564 downwards.
TTTAGGATCTTCAATAGTTGTGATTGTCAGGTTTCAGAAAATCGCAGCCAATTCGTCTGTAATCCTGTCCAGAATTGAAATAAACAAATTTTCGGTGTCTTATACTACATTTCAGCCCTTCTTAACAAGGTTTTAAACTCTTGTAGATTCTTCTCTTCTCTTAAATGTGTCTCCCAAATTTCAATTTCTCCTTAATCATTTAAGAAGGTCCTGCCTTGGATGTTGTTAGGCATTTACCATTTATTGAGGAAAATTATTCATCAACCCTTAAGCTTTCGAAGGAAAGATTTCCCAATGACAGACGGGCTGTTATTATTCGTATAATCTGTTATTATAATGCAATCCTTGGTTTGTCCTCTTCAACAGATAGCGTTGATTCAATGAGGACCTTTCTGGATCAAAATCAGGTGGCTTTTTCTTCTCATGATAATTTACATAACAGTTACTCAAGTTCAATACTTGGTTGATGTTCAATTTATTTTGTCTAGATTTGGAGCCGTGGAGCATGAGATATTTGTTTGAAAAATCACTGCCTAATGTTAATTTTTTTTCCTTTATTAACGATGTTACGGATTTCTAGCAGTGACAAGTTCATGAGCTAAAAAATGCTTCACTTAAGTTATTTCTCCTTCTAGTGAAAAGTAAATCTATATTTTTAATAAATCATTTTCTTCTTTAGCCACTGTTATTATTAAAGAATGTTTGAATTTTTCGTCAAAGGAGCATGATATATTTTCCTATGTTTAATTTCATATGGCGCATTAAGGTCAACGAAGGCAAACGCTGTCATGCTACGTTCGCACTAAGGAAGAAACATTTATTTATTTTCATGGTATTCCTATCCCAACTTTCAGAGGATTTTCAGGAGACAAAAAGAAAAANTCATTTATTTTCTATAAATTTATTTAATTCAATTTTAATTTTTTTATTCATATTCATTTTTTTTTTTAAATTTGACTTTAGTTTCGGCAAATTTCTCATTCCAATGACTACAGTTCTGGTAAATAATCTAAATGGTTATTATAACTACCAATGAATATAGAACTATCATATCGTCTTCCTTGGTTTCTGCAAACCATCTTCTGTTGGCGAGCACTTTCGGACATTGTCCATCTTCTTGACCGAATAAATGTGTTTACTATATTCACTACAGTTCTTCTTATTTTTTGTTTTTATTGTTCTATTGACATCAGAATATATGAATGTCGAACATTATAATACCTCATTTGAAAAATAACTTTTCAATATTTCATATTGGTGCAAATGTGTTTTTTTTTTAAAATAATACTTCCTTAACATCAGTTCCCTTGCATAGCTTTTATGTACTTAAGATGTGTCAGTGGTAAAAATTAAATTTGTATTAAATATCTATAATTGGTTTTTAGAAAGTGCTTAAAAATAATTATATGAAATGAAAAGGGGAATTTCTTTTTTTACAAAAATTATAGTAATTTTACTTTTTCAGTCCGTTGAAAGTAAAAGGTAAGGACACTTTACATTGCTCTAGACTGGGATGGAAACAAGTGTTGGGCAAGAGCTCACCCCCAGTAGTTACATTCTTAATTTTTTTCCTAATAAGCATTTACTTAAAAATTCTATCGAACATTATCGTTAAAAAACTACATTTTTACATAATTTTTTTCAAATTCCGATATAAACGAGATTATTATGATTATACATTTTGGTTTCCTTCTAAACCCCCATTGTTTTGAAAAACTTTATTCAATATAAATGTTCTAAAGTTATATTTCACTCAAATTTTTTTCTATGCATTTTTCCCTTAACGCTAATAATAAGGATGATTTTAAAATTTGAAAATTTAGTTCTCTCCAATCGATTTCAGCATTTAATAAAATTGTCAAATGGTTAGCAAAAAATTTTGAATTGTAGACAGAGCTAGGAAGATCTGATAAAAATTTTCGAACGTCGTTTTATGATACTTATGTGAGTTGCTTGATTTCCATGCAGGAAATATGCTAAAATTAAGGGGGCCAAACCATCGCTCGATAAAAAAAATGTTATAGAACATAAATGTTATAAGATTACATGTTACACATTAAGAAATTAAGGTTTTTAATTTCGGTATTCTCTTAAACCCCCCCTCGCCCTCCAACTGATTTTCAGCCATTAACAAACAAGTAAAAGGAAACTTAAATACCAAAATTTCTGACTGTTTTCAAAGTTTCTGCACACACCACACACGCGCACACAAACTCAAATTTGACAATCGTTATTAAACGTTGAATATGTGTTTTAATAATTTGCGTAATGTTACCAACGTTAATAGCTTGATTTTCCTAAAGGATACCTGCCTGCATATGCAATATTGATAAATGCGGAAAATATACTTTTAAAAAACGATAACATTTTGAATTTAATTATATTTTATATAAATGCTTTTTTAATCATTTTGAATATAAATATTATTTGAAGTGTTATAATTAAATTGTAATTGTTAGGAGTATATTAATATCTTCATGGATCGAATAAATATGAATAGTAGGCAGAGAATATGATATCCAAGTTCAACGAAATGTCTTCATCCCTCGTTACACTAAGCCAACTGTGTAAACTGCCCATCATATTTCTTTCCTTTGAGTAATGTAAAGATATGGAAATTAAGATTTTTTATTTTATTTTAAAGATTGTGAATTTCATCGAATATCCTCTGCTTAAACAAATGTTGATGAGTTATATGTCACCGAATTGTTTTGCTACAAATCACTCAAGTTTCTAAATCTAACAAATATATTTTCGACCAATAAGAAATAAAAGCTACAAATAAATGCACCATTAATCCAGATTATTCTAAGACCTCTCAAACTACCAATTAACTTCCTGCACTAAATGGACATTAACGTCCAAATGCGCTCTGAAATGCGTTTACGACTCAGCCATAAATTCATCTGTATTACCCCCCTTGACGATGACGGTTTAATGTGCGTGTGACGTCATATTGTATCGAATGAAGTACTTATAATCAGCAAAGTCAACAATAATAGTTATTATGATGAATGAAAATGATATTATTCAATATTTGAAGAATTTACTATAAGTAAATAACTAAGTATAAATAAAAAATAAATAAGTATAAATAACTAAGTTAACGGAAGTTAATTTTGTATAATATGATATATAATTACAATAATGAAATCAGAACAATACACCATTTGAAGATCATGGAATAAATATACAATGTATAAGTAAACATATTATACAGTACATTAGTTTACTAATGACATCCTCTTGAGGTATTTACATAATTTACAACTGTACTTATGGCTTCCTCTTAAGGAAAGTACTTACATAATTTAAAATATATAATCATAAAATGGCTCCTCTTAAGATAATCTTAAGATACAATAACCATGTCTAATACTTACATTCTACATTCAGGCCCGAAGAAGCTATCATGATGTGCGAAAGCCCCGCAAAGATAAACGTTTCGACATGATTAAGACCGGAAGAATTATTTATGGATATTTCTGAAGACCATGGAAGTCTACATGACCTATACAACAATAAAGGTGTATTTTGGCTTCCTCTCATGGTGTTTACATGGTAGAGTTGTATTTTAATCCACACAAGGTGCCTACATATTATGTAATATGGGATGTACTTAAGACTCTCTCTTAAGATACCTAAATAATGTGCAATGCCCTTATTTTACTTTAAATCTCTCATCACTAGGTTTTTATTGTGAAAAATTTAATTCGTAACATACCTTTATTTTAAAAAAATCTTAAAATTGAAAGAATTATAAGAAAAATTTCATATTTTATGATTAATATCTTCATGAGAATTAACTTCATAACTAAATTTCTATAATTTTATAAAAAAAATAAAAATTCTCCTTCCTGGATTGTGCATGAAAAATTTAGGAAATGTCTAAACTGAATTTTGTTGAAATTTTTGATTTGGGTTATTTCTCTTCCGAAAACTTCTGCAATTTCATACTTGCGTTTTTGTTATTCCTCCCGGTATTCTGCATTATCGTTGTTTTCGCCACAGTTGCTACAATGAAAGCAATGCCGATAGAAAATAACTTTACATGATCTGTATTGAACATTTCCAAAGTGATTAAACTCTTATACGAGCTATAACTTCAATTGAGTTACAACTCCCTGTTAGTTACAACTAACCCCCATTACTTTCGTCCCCTTGAAAAATATTACATTCTCATAGTATTTGTTGTTATTTTTATCTTAACTAGATTATTTTCAAATTCACGACGTTCCTATGAGCTCAGCCTATGAATAGAGAGTGTTTCGGATAAGTATTATTTAAATATATTTATAATATATTACAATAATTTAATAAAATGAAGTATTGAAAAATAATTAATAGATTTTCTATATAATTATGATATATACTATATCATCATTATG